>CAKOAT010818486.1:121904-155424 GCA_932364175.1 Eruca vesicaria subsp. sativa | reverse complement strand
AGAAAGACGGAGTTAAGGAAACAACGATTATATGAGACATGGAGGCGAGATAAATCTCTTTCCTTAACTCTTAATATTCGCTCCGTAGTGAGACGAAACTGTACGAATATTGAGTCCCAGGATACAACCATGGCAGACGAATCACGCTTCACTCGTGAAACGACCTAACGAACTAAAAAATTACGAAACACTCTCTAGAGAAAAAGTTGATTCGTCTTACTTTGGGAGTTTTCTGTTGGATTACTTGCGTGAAAAAGTTGAGAATGAAGAAAGAGGAGAGCTGATATTTAAAGAGAAGACGAGGAGCAACTTCCCGTAACGTGTGCTCATTAGTGGGGATTTGGCAAAGATCTCTAATAAAGCCCAAGCCCAAGCCCAAGCGGGGATTTGGCAAAGATCTCTAATAAAGCCCAAGCCCAAGCCCAAGCCCAAGCCCAAGCCGAGCCGGACGGCGGCGGCGGCGCGCGCGTGGAGCACCTTCTTCTCCTCTGTGCTGTTTACACTCTCATAACATGAGAACATATATATATAACTCTCTCTCACTTGTTTTTCCCCGATGTGGGACAAGCTTCATTCTTGTGCCATATTGAATTGGGCCATTTCTAATTCACGTTTAAATTTACCAAGCCCAAATGGCTTTTAATTATCCAACAAATATCACCACCATCTAGTGGAGTGTTGATAGCAAGAACCTTCCAAGAATCAGACTTCAAATCATACATCTCGTAGGGGCCAATATTAACGTTCACCATCCTCAAGATTTTGTGGCTACGAGATTTGTCCTTCTTCTCGTCGTATCCTATAGCGTAAGTTTCCCATTTAGCGTAAGTTATGGGTTGGATCCACTTACTTTGCCCACGATATGGGTTCCAAACTGAAACAACGTAACCCTTCTTATAGAGATATTCATTACGAATAGCAACAAACCATCGCACTGTAAAACTGTAGATATGCTGCCCGAGTCTGAAGTAGTGTTGAACTTGTTGTTACGCACAATAAGTTTACCTTTGTGTTTAATACATGGATCGGCTTTGTTGTTGATTCCATTGAGATTGACTCCCATCAAATAAACCTTATGGTCCATCACCATGATCACGTAACTTTCTCTTTTAGATGAGGTTTCTTCACCAATGTGTTTCTGAACAAAACTCTGATTCTTGGATAAAGTGTTCCACTTCTTGCAAGTTAACCGAACTGCTCTCATTCATGTAACTGGAAGCTTTGATAGAATCTCCTCCACCAGATCCATCGGAAGATCTGACATCTCCATCGTTTCAAGTTTCCAACAAGGATATTGTAGTTAGGGTTTAGAATAATGACTAGGGGTATATATAAAAACAATTGAAGCGCTAGAGCAAATTGGGCCAATATAGGGCCTATAACTCTAGTTAGCCTTGTGACGTGGACTGAGAGAGTCACTTCAATGTGGTATCACATGTTAGTTTTGTAAAACAGTGCTAACACACTTAAATTCACGTTAACTCAGAGGTAAGAGACGGTCAACAATTCTTTAAAAGGCTAGTTACTAAAGAAAAAAAATAGGTTATTTGATCTCGTAACTAAACAGATTTGCCTGAACCCACTCGTAACTCAAAAAGGAAAACGGTGAGCTGTATGATTTCATTTTCGTTCTATCCAAACGTCCAAAACCCCAAAAGCTAAGTGGAGACAATTACATCGTTAGTTTGTTGTGTGGTCTGAGAAAAGCACAACTTCTTCTCTCTTTCTGTTTTCAAACATCGGTTAAGATCAACGAAGATAGAATCACTACGTATGCAAGGAACGCAAACAACGCTATCTGTATCAACAACCTTGGATTCTCTCTCATGTTTGGTGAAGTCACCGACCTGTCACCAAAATCTTTTTGTTACAAACAAAGCGCCACCAAAAGTAAGATTTGGGATTGTTGGGTTTACCTTGCGATACGCTGTGAGAGCCGATGGAACGGTAAACTTTGGATGAAGACGATGCCTGGTCCCGTTAGAGTCGCCATTACTACGTTGTCACCCTTTTGGATTGCACAGAGAAAGTCAGATAAATGAGAGAAGGAACAAAACAAAGAACCTGAATCTAGGATGCAAGGGAGGGTGTAAATGTACCCCGAATACTGCTCGTCTCAGAGGAGCATTATTGTATTTGATCTGGACATCGATAGAGGGAGTGAGAGCAGCGATGCAAGACACGTCAATGTTGAGAACTTCTCCTACCTCCAGAACTTTTTGTACAACTTAACATGTTTGGGATGGGTAATGTCAGTCTCTTTTTGGGGATAAGGCGTAAACACAAAACAGCATTTTGGTTGAGATAAAACCCTCACCTGAGCCACCTGCGAGGATAAATGCAAGACCTTGTCCAGATAAGCGCTGTCTCAAAAATCCCTACAACAACAACAACCTTAATGTGAGTAGAAGCCAGACAAGGATCTGTGGGATTGGTAGAAACTGCATCAAGTTAATATGCGAGTCTTTCTTCGGTAAGGAAACATATCAGTAAAGGTCAGCGCAATGAATGGTTTCTTCTTACCTCAGAACCAGCGACAACTACGTTTCGTGCCCTCTGGTCAACGGAGTTGACAACTTTTACATCATTGACGGAACAAAGGAATGCATCTGGCTACAGAACAAAAAAAAAATACAAAAGGTCTTAAACTTACGCAAACTCTAAAGAACCTTCATTTGAATGAGGAAGAAGCTAAGAATTTAAGAACAGAGACTCTACCTGGCACAAGACCTCACCTCCAAACATAGCCAAATCGATCTACAGTGAAATCAAATAACCAAAAAATCGTAAATACACATCATATGCAAACTTAAGGGTGAGGAGAAATGGCAAAAATGGAAAAGCTTAAAATCACAAACCGGGAGAATCCTAGCGAAATAAGGTGCAGCAATACCCACAAATCCATCGTTTTGCCCAGTATTCCGAAGAACTACGCTGCTTACACTCTTGCCCAAAATCCACTGCAAGACTCCAACTTCTTGCTCAGGAGTATATGTATTTTCCATCTCCACGGATCCTGACATGTAGCACATGGAACCTACAGCACCGTAACAATTTAGTAAACACAAATCAATAGTTAAAAAAAAAACTGAAGAGAGAAGTCATTTTACAGGGGAAGTACCAGGCTTAGCAATGACTTTCTCCTCTGACTTTAACATTATCTGCCAAGAAACGATCAATGGTCGTAAGAGTTTAAAGGAGGATAAGGCATATAAACGCAAAAAAAAAAGAAAAGATGAAAGCTCTTTTACCTGAACGACTTGAGCTTCACCACCAAGAATCTGGAAAGGTGTGACTGTATCTTGCTGACTCTGCATCACATGATCACTTATAAGATAACATAACATTGTTATCAATGGGTTAATCACATCTTCTCTAAAAACTATGGCCGAGGAGAGGTTTCAATATTAGTTTTAGCCAATCTAATTATCACCAATTGGCTGGATTCATGCGTTTGCTTATTGAAATTGAAGCTAACTGAAGGAGGCGACAACAAAATCAGCATGGAATTATCTAACTCCTACTTACAATGAGCCTCAAATACAATCAGATTGCAAACTAAATACATGATCATCTTGCAAATCATAGCGAGACGATCGAAGAGAGAAGAAGCTGACCTGGTAGACATATGGCTGAAATGGAGTTGAGAAAAACGGTGCGGCCATTGTGGTGAAGACCACAGATAATCTGGAATGTTAACACTTCTCTCCAAGGATCGGAGCAGGCCCAAAAAATCTACCACTCAATCTCTGAACGATCAGATCAGAAATTCGAAAATTCAGAGTAAGAGGTGTTCGGCGAGTCAGCTACTACACGACGAACGACAGATTAAGAAAAATTGCGAACGGTGGATCTCACTGGAGGAAGACACGTGGATTTAATTACGTGGAGTTCTCTCATTGGTTGCGACAAGCAAAGACACGTCTCAAAAAAGAAAACCAATCAATAGCTAGTGGCAGCAACACGTAACTACCAAAAAACTCCATCCAACAGCTATTAAAAACCTCTCCATGAGAAGGAGGGTCATCGTTGTACTTTGTGCTATACTCATTACAGACTATACGTGGACATTCTACCAAATCATCCTAGTGACAAACCTTTTGAGTAAAACAAACACGACATATAGAAATAAAAGCATCAGAAACTTCTTCGACGCCATGACCCGGAGGTTGACTCGAACACCATATCTTCTCATCAGCTGCAACACCGAACCAAACAGCATCACCACCCCTCGCAGCATCATCCTCCCAGCATCTCCAGGTCCAGCGACATTCCTCGAATCCACCTCAGATACATCTACATACGACACTGACTCTGAATTCTCTTTCTTGTCACTGTTGGTCTCAGGTTGGTTTAGCCCCAGACGTTCGTTGAGCCAGATGGAGATGTTGATTAGTAGCTTCGCCATCCATGCAACCTCGTCTTCTGACACGGGACGTGTCATCCAGTCTCCTTTGTACTTCACGCTGCTTGCCATTTGGTTCATAGCACCGCGTGGCTTGAAGAGCTCGTCACGGTTTTTCTGAGGATGGTCCAGATCTAAGGAAAAGGCGATTGGTTTTATTACATGCCCGCCGAAGAAGTTTGACACCACTTGTTTTAGTGTATCTACACACTTGAGGGCTTCGGAGAGGTTCTTCTCTGGCACAGCTTGCATTTCGACTTCTGCGCGCAGTATGAATAGCTGCAATAGTAGCAAAGAACAAAAAATGACCGTAAGAATAATGTAGAATACATTAAAAGCTCCACTTGCCTCTGCGTTACGGGATTCTAGTGTTTATTCAACCGGAATTAGAAAGCATGTGTGCTACGAGGGTGTTAAGGACTCATCGATACATCTAGACAACTGAAACAAACAGCAACAGAAGAACAAGTTTTGAAGTATGTTTACATACAGCTATCTTCAAACACAGTTCTGGATACTATCCTCTTTTGCTTTATATTACTAAACTGTCACTGCAGTAGATAACAGAGGGAAGACATTAACCTGAAGCAGTTGTTGTCCGCCATCTTCACAATCACTAAAGAGTTTCAAGTCTTTGTTCCAGTTTTCATGCAAGAATGACCCATCAGCATTGCTCTCACACAGCCCATCTTCCCAGTCCTGAATTTCAAAAAGCAATTAAACATAAATTTCAAAGGGGTTGCTTCTGCAGTGGTTTGTTTACTCCAACAAAAGTGTTGGTTGTAAGCGCCCATATTTCCAAGGGTGCTATGATGACAAATTTAAATGGTACTGAGGGGTTGCATCTGCAGTGTTTTGTTTACTCCAACAAAAGTGTTGGTTGTAAGCGCCCATATTTCCAAGGGTGCTATGATGACAAATTTAAATGGTACTGAGGGGTTGCATCTGCAGTGTTTTGTTTACTTTATGATGATTCCCCAGAGAACAGATAACAAATGGTATTGAGGAAAAACAAAGGCATACCTTCAACTGCTCACGGATAGAAGGAACAAATTTAGAGAACTCGTTCACTGTTGAATTTCCTGGTCCAGATTGTTTAGAGTGAAAGGCTTTGTCAATATTCTTCATCAGAACCAAAAGATCTTTGGACGATGTCAATATACTCATCACCTATTTAGAAAAACACAATAGATTTATTCAGTCACGTTAAGATTTAGAAACAGAAATCTTGCAATCCATATTCTAACACATACATGAAACCATGTCTGAGAAATAAAGCTTAAGCAAAGGATCAAACCTTCAGAACCATCTGAGTTATCATTTCTGGATCTGTGTGAAGGAACTTGTGCGCAAAGCCAATAAAATGCATAACCAGAGAGCTGTAGTAGAGATAATTTGATATCACATAGCTCTGCCACAAAGACGTGTATCCACAACCACGTGATTCATAAGACTCTTCCTTTTTCGCATCCTTTACAGATCCATTTAAAGCAGCTTCTAGATCTGAGAAATCATCCAAACTGATCATCCATGGTTCCAGGTACGTAACCCATATGGAGAACACCTGAGATGCATTCTTAATAGAACTCCCAATGGGACAGAACAAGAAACTCCTCAATATATATCGGTAAAGAGGCCTCTGCAAATGGGTATTCCATGAAGTGAGCGGCCTTAGACTCAAATTAGCAACATGGAATGACGATCCCGAACTCGGTGTCTTCCACCGTGGACTCTCACCATACTCAACATAGTTTTCACTCCCAACACCACTTGTAACCCAGCTCAAATTCAGATACTTCACAAGCAACTTCACAACTTCTTCCAACCCACAAGTAGGTGGAATCTCCTCCACAGCAGAACGAAAAGGAGGCCCCACACCAAACGATTTAGCCGTCACAACAGGAAACGGCGAGAAGTCATTCTCAACAATCCAATAGTGAACAAACAGATTCACTAAAAACTCAGCTCTCGCCATGACCGACCCATCATACCCATTCCCGTATTGCAAAAGAGAGCTACGATAAGGCTGGTGCGCATTCAAATCAAAAACAGGAACAAACTCTTTCAAATAAGAGTAAAGAATCCTCACGTAGAGATTACACTCCAGCTTCTGATCTGAATCACGTTTGCCACTACTCCCTGGAAAGCCTCTGATACGCGTCCAACTCTCTAACCTAAACATCTTTTTCTTCTGAACAGGAATCATATTCATAGACGAACCATCGTTGTTTCCTCTACAAATCGGATAATAAGAGAGCCAAAACATGTAATACTCGAAAACGTTGAGCCTAACTTCACAAGACGAACCTTCCTCGATTTTACCTTTCAGAAAGGGACACAAATTCGATAACGCGGTTCGATCTTTCTCGCTTGATAACATGAATCGAGCATACTCAGGTAAACGCTCTACAGGGAAGACGTACTTAACAAGAGAAAGCTTATCAACGGCAAAGATCGAGCTCATGAGTATTCCACTAGGGGATAAGAGAGAGAACACTTTCCCCGATAGATCTGAGTCGTTAACCGCCGCGATTACATCGATCCAACCGTTCGGCGGGGACGGAGACGGAGCGGTTGTTGCGTCGCCGAAGCCGAAGATCTTGCAGATTAAGCTCGGGAACGTGATGGAGAAGAAATGGCGGCACTGATCAGGCGTGTGGGAGTGAAGAAACGATTCGACGGAGGAGCAAGCCGCGGAGATTTGCGGCGGCGTCGAAGCTGCGAGGATAGAGGAGGCTAGGTCTTGTGATTGCGAGAGGGAATCGACGGTGTACGAGTGGGGAAGCATCGTTGGATTTTACGGTGGAGTAGAGACTGTAGAGGAGAACTAGGGTTTTTACGCCGGAGAAGAAGGGTTTGAAATTGAGGAGTGAGAGACCTAAATCGCGCCTTGTGAACAAGATACCCAAAAGGCTCTGAGTGGGACAAAAAAAGAAAATCAACGCGAGGAAGAAAATAGAGGGCGTTACGTGACACGTGGCGTTTGCTTGTGTCACCGCGGTTAACTTTTTGTTGTATCGAGTTTTACTGAAGAGTTTATCGGGTGAACGCGGGAACATTCTCGAGTTGACGCCCTAAAGTGAACGATCCTGATTTTGACACGTCATTAAGGCCCATTAAAAGCTTCTTTTAAGTCTCATCACATTTGGGCTTCTGTATCTGTGTATGATGGCTACTCAAAGCTGCAAGCAAAATCCACTAAGGAAAAACAAGTTTCCAATCTTATCTCCTAAAATCTAGAGGCAATATTAGCTAGTAAACTATATTTTAACATGATGATTATGATTATAAAGTAGATAAAATTATAATACAATTATAATTTTTATATTATAAAGGATAACTATATATATATATATATTAATGCATAATATAAGTTCATTGCAATTAGTGAAAATATTTATAGGAACTTTTTCAAAATTAAGATAATTTTAAAACATTTTTCAACAGATTTATTAGAAATTTAAAATATAATATATAAATTATATTTAAAATGGAAAGATATCATCAGTAAAATAGTTACAAAGATTTTAGATAATTAGCTTTAATGAAATTGTTAATTTTTATACATATATTATATAGTTTGCTAATGTTAACCTGTCTTATCAACATATTCTATTTTAGTTTTGAGCATAAATATTTTATACTTATGAAAATAAAATATATAAATTCATCAATTTAATATGATTTTATCATGTATAGCTCAATATAATAATTTTCTTTTAATATGATTAATTATGATTATGTGATAGATAAAATAGGACATAATTTTTGTTTTTATTTTATAAACGATAATTGAATATATTAGTGTATAATAATATTTCAGAATTAATTTCGAAATTAGTTTAAAAAATTAAAATATAATTTTTTAAAATTAAAATATTGTTAAAATCTTTTAAAACAGATTTATTAGAATTTTTGAATAAATTATCTTTATATTGAAGATGAAAAGATATCAAAATATATCATGATTAAAGTAATTCAAATATTTTATATATTATTAGTCATAATCAAATACATTTAATAAAATTTGATAGTCTAAATTTTAAAAAATCACACATGAAAAAGTTTATTTATAGATAAGATGTTTGTTATCAAGGTTGTAATAAAATTAGGCACAAACTAGAATTTTTAACAGTGATTGACCCAAAAAACTTGGAACTTGGGCCTCCTCGGATCTCAAAGACCAAATCATGTCTGCTTCCAAGAAACTATTGAGCCATACTATTTTGTTTGGTGGGAAACCAAAACTGAAAATACGTTGGAGTTCATATGATTGAATTGGAAGCATAGGCTGCCACAAACGTTAAAGAATAACTAAATGCTTCGAAAAGGGAGGTTCGACGGGTAAATGTAGTTGTAGAATTACAGAAGAAAGGGATCTTGCCTATGATTATAGTGAGGTTTAGAAAACAAGCGTCTCTTAGCCCTAACGATTTGATGAGATGCTGATAATTATTAGATAACCCAGACGAAAAGCTTGGGGAATCGATCAAAAATGTGTGGAATGTAACCCAGACTAAAAGAAAGTGTCTCAGGTGGTTGAATGGTAGCTATATAGTTCAAGTTCCCGTTAATATAGATAATACAGTAATGAATATTTTACTCTGAGACTGATCAACACCCCATGCACACAAAAATCGCTAGTCAATTAGTTGGTATTAATATGATCGTTTTTATATAAGATGAATGTCTGAAAAAGTGATCTTTCTATGTTTTTGCAAAGTAACGCAACAGTTGCAGATAGGACGAAATTCTCAAAATCATCATCTGTCTATAATGTTAATGTTCAGAATTGAAATTTGAGTTCGAGTATATAAGATGAATGTCGGAAAAAGGTGATCGTTCTATGTTTTTGTAAAGTTACGCAACAGGTGTATATGAGATTAACTGAAGATCGTTATAAACAATATTAAACATAAGAATTCAAATTGGTTTGTGTATTCTTAACCTTCAAAAAAGAATAAGTTACACAACAGTTGAAGATAGGAAGAAATTCTCAAAATCATCATCTGCATGTAATAATGTCAATGTTCATAATTGAAATTTGAGTTTGAGCCAACGGACCCACTTTTTTTTTTTTTTTTAATCAAAATGTTAAATTTATAACTAAAAAAAAAGATCTTTACAAAATGTTTCTGAATAAAGAAAGCAAAAGAAGAAATTTGAAAAACTACAGAACTCGCAACCCCCTTTTTTCTTTTCTGCCAAGCAACCCCAAAAGACTACAAAATTTGAGAAACACTCCAACTCAGCTCTCACTCCTACTGAGTACCTAGCTCTCACTCTTACTAGGCTTTTTAACCCCAGCTCTCACTCCTACTGGGTACCAGCTCTCACTTCTACTGGCCAAAAAAACACAAACATCAAGACCTCCCAATCGAATCCAAGCCCCAACTTCATCTTGTTTCAAATGTAAAGACATTTCTATCTTTTACTGAACCAGAATCTTAATCCTCCCTCCAAATCCGGGTCTCCCTTCTGTTGTATTGTAACCAGCATGTTTCTCATATTCTTCTCAACTATCTTCGCCAGAAGATCATGAGCAAGGGCAGTCTCTCCATGTCTCCTTCTGTTTATTTCTCTCCATATACTATAAACAGTTAACTGCAGAGCATATCTGATAATAAAACCTTTTAATTTCTGCCTCCCTGCATTAGCACAAATCCTTATCAGCTCCTCCCATTTTACTGTGAAATCATTTCCCAAAACTCCTCCAATCAGATTCTTCCAAACTAGAGTGGAATATGGGCACTCAAAAAACAGATGCTCCTTTGTCTCCATCGGGTTTTGACACAAAACACAGGCAGTATGAACATTGCCACTCCAATGTTTCATACGATCACCCGTAGCAATTCTATCATGAATAACCGTCCATAATATAAAGGAGAACTTTGGCGTAGCATGCTTGAACCACACCACATTATACCAACTACAAGTAACATGCTTCTCCCTTATAATCTGCCAAGTCTCCCCTGCAGAGAAACATCTTTTAAATTTCCCTTTCCCATCCTGCCATAAAGGTATATCCTCAGCTGATACCCAGTTTTCTTTATACTTCTCGATCTCATCCTCTACCTTATTCAACAACCCGACCCGATGGACCCTTCTTCGATGTCTTCTGCATTCATTCACTCTTGCTCCAATAGGAATCCCCAAATTATAGTAACCACCTCCTTGTAAGAGTTCGTTCAGACAATCCAGAGGAGACCATGTTTCAAACCAAAAAGAAGTATTCTCACCATTTTTTAGCTCAACCCGATACAGCTTCTTCGCAATTTCTCTGTATTTGAGAATCTTTCTCCACATCCAAGAACCTCCCTGAACATTTTCCTTTACCATCCATATAGAACCTTTGCGAATAAGATAAGCTTTAACCCAATTCACCCAAAGAGATTGAGATGAGAGGATACGCCAAAGCAGTTTCAGACAGCAAACCGTATTTGTTTCCTTCAAAGGCCGGAGACCGAGACCACCCTCCTCCTTTTTCTTACAAACATCATTCCAAGCCATCTTAACTTTTTCCCATTCAGAGCAGGTCCTGACCAAAGATAAGCAGAACATAATCTCTCTATTTCTTTCAAGCAGCCACTCGGCAATTTGAAAGCTGCCATCCAGAAATTAGTTAGACTTGTAATCACTGACTTTATAAGTTGCAGTCGACCTGCATAGGAGAGATATCTGCTTTTCCACGAACTGATACGATTCCTAATCCTCTCAATTAATGGGAGAAAGTCAGATACCGTCATATTCTTGGTGAGAAGAGGTAGACCAAGGTAACGCACTGGAAGCTTCCCTGAATCAAAAGGAAATTGATCAAGAATCTCTGCTTGCCTTGATGTTGTGATCCCAGCCATAAAAAGCGTCGACTTCTCCATGCTTATCTTAAGACCCGTCATTCTATCAAACTCCTCAAAGACCTCCAAAATTCCCTCCACTGATCTCTTAGTACCATCAGCAAAGACCATCAAATCATCAGCAAAACACAAATGAGTCAACTCAATGTTTTTGCAGCGAGGGTGATAGCCAATTTTTCCATCTTTCACAGCTCTGTCCAGCATCTTAGAAAGCACGTTCATGCAAATCACAAACAGGTAAGGAGATAAAGAACATCCTTGCCTCAAGCCTCTTTTACTTTGAAAGTATCCTGCCAACTCCCCATTAATCTGCACTGAGAACGAGGCTGTTGTTACACATAAAGAAATCCAGTGTACGAACTTTTCTGGAACACCAAGAGCAGTCAAAGGATTCATCAAAAAAGACCACTGAACCGAGTCGAATGCCTTGGATATGTCTATCTTCATTGCACATCTTGAAGATATGTTCTCTTTATGATAATCCTTTACCACCTCTGTTGCCAAAAGCACATTCTCCATTAATAATCTCTCTTTGATAAAAGCCGACTGGTTCAGGGTAATAAACTGCGGCAAAAGGTTCTTCAATCTATTTGCAAGTATCTTCGAGATCACCTTGTAGAGAACATTACAACAGGATATGGGCCTGTAATCTTTCATCCCTGTGGCTTCCTCTTTCTTGGGAATAAAAGCTAAAATTGTTGAGTTGATACCTTTTGGTAAAAAACCTTTGAGGAAGAAAGACTGAATTGCAACAGCTACATCACTTCCTATCACAGGCCACGCATCTCTAAAGAATTCTGAAGTGAACCCATCAGGACCAGGAGATTTGCTAGTCGGCATTTTGAAAATAACATCCTTAATCTCCTCCGTAGTGACGTCTCAGACAAGTTTTAGACAGTCTAATTCAGAACACCGAAACCCCAGCAAATCTCGAAGCTTCTCACAAGTAGCACCTTCAAAATTTAGAGGTTGAGCAGTCATAAAATTCATGAAAAAATTCTCTGCTTCCTTCTTAATCCCTTCACTATCTCGAACTATTGATCCATCTTCACATTTAATCTCATTAATAGCATTGCGAACCTCTCTTAACTTGATCGCATTATGAAAAAACTTGTTATTTCCATCCCTAACCTCAAGCCAGTGAAGCTTCGATTTTTGCTTCAGATATTCCTCTTCTAGCTCAGCCAATTTATGCCATCTTGTTTGAGCTTTGATTTCTTCTCGAATGGTGTCAGCTGTGGAATTTTCTAACGTGTTCTTCTGACTAGCACAAAGTTCCTTATAAGCTTCTCTTGTTTTCCTTGAAAGACCACTCAACTTTAGTTTGCTCAAATATCTTAGAGACTGTTTTAGCCCCTTCAACCGTTTTGATAAGAGATAAGTTGCTGATGTTGAATGGAAAAGATCCTTTTACTCTCTTCAACCGACCCACTTTATATAAACTTATATCTCAATTGTGCCTAAACCAGACAACTAAAGCTTTTCTTTTTTTGGTTTGAAATATTTGTGTTAATGTTTGGTAGCTGCTAGCACTGAAAAAACAGACAACTAAAGCTTCTCTATTTTTGGTTTGAAATATGTGTGTTAATAATATTTGTTAGTTGCTAACCCTGAAAAAAAAAAACAAATTCATGTTTTAACTTAGCTAGGTGCTTTCGGAACTGCCCAATTCTACTGGTACGTCGATGGTATCGTTTCACTACCCTATAAAAGAAAATAAAATAACATGATTTTTTGAACGACAAATAAGATGAACGAAAAAATATAAAATAAAAGATGAACGAAAGTTTGACCGTTGACTGCAAATACTTAACTGAGAATGCACGTGTGGGTGACACATACGCACGTGGCCTTAGCTGTAGTTTGTGGCTTTCGCTCGCATATGAATATGTGCGCCACGTCAATTCCACATGGTATGCAAAAAATCACGCACCAACCAACTTGCTCCTCTATGTCTATTTTCTATTACTAGTACAATCGAAGCTTGCCTTGAAGATTCTTCAAATCATTTTCATTATTTTTCCTTATAACCACTAACGCAGCTATGACTTTAAAATTGTATATATAGTATATTCATTGATGAAATTATAAATCGGTCTCTTTATTTTTTGCACGTGAATCTCAGTGATCATATTACTGATAGTCATAATATTCGAGAGTTTTTTTGTAACTTTAACATTTTTTTTTTTTTTTTTTGGTTTAAATGTTAAGATTTATACCAGATTTTCTGTTTTTTGACATACAAGATGTGGAAATCCACTTATTACAACAAAGAGAACAAGAAACTAAGGAACATTAGAAAAGTAAGCAAAGTAGAGTTGCAGAAGCGAGACAGTGGAGGAGGAAGGAGGCGGAATGGAGAGAAGGCGGTCCCTGATCATCCGATCAGCCTTGGAGACCAGCACCGGGGCAGGGGAGGATGTAGTTGAGAAGATGCGAGAGTTCCTTTCCCTCCATAAGCAATAGGTGATGACCTGCAGAATTAGCTTGAGAACCGGTCTAACCGAAGGGGTGGTAATGTACTGGTGTCCTCTGAGGACATCCATACAGTCAAGAGTAGAAGACGGAGGAGCCGAGAGAAACCTTCCTCTACAAAAATGCGACCAAACAGAGGAGGCATAAGAGCATCGGAAGAATAGGTGATCATGGGATTCTTGCGCAGATGAGCACAACACGCAGTTTGTTGGAATATTCAAGCCCCATGAAGATAGACGGTCTCTTGTTGGGAGTCGTTGAAGCACAGAGAGCCAAGTTATAAAGGAGCAGCGCGGGATATCCTCTTTGAACCACACCAGCGATGTCCAAGGCACCAGCTCAGCAGTCTCTCTGATTTGTTCCCACGTCTTCTTGGTGGAGAAATTTTTATCAAAGCTACTGACACCACTGCGCCATAGATAAATATCTTTCCCTCTCGAGGGAGACGGTATAGGCATAGTTGAGAGAACAATCTGAAGTGTCTCAACCTCATCTGATCTAGCTGATGGAAATTGCCAATTGCCATTGTTTGTTGATTCAGAAACTCTAGAGTCTAGGGGAATGCAAAGATCTCTGGGTCCTGTTGGACCAATCGCTGAGATCAGAGGCCCCATATCGGTCCACCAATCAAACCAAAACGAAGCAGACCTGCCATCACCTACTGAGCATCTGAGGAAGTATTCAACTGTCGGCTTGATGGAGATCATATTCCTCACAGTGTAGGAATACCTTGCAGCATTTTCCATACACCAATAACTCTGCCGGCTGAAGACATTGTTAGATAACCATCTGCTCCACAGAGACTCTGTCGAAGAGAAATAATTCCACACTCTCTTGAGTTGAAAAACCGACTGGTAATCCTCAAGTTTCCTTATACCCAGCCCCCCTTCTTGCTTAGGCTTGCAGATACTCTCCCAAGAAACTCGGGCTCCTGACGCTGATGTGGTTTTGTTGTTCCATAGAAAAGCAGAGCAGAGAGAGTCCACCTTTGCATAGAAACGTTTTGGCAGGGTGAAGACCGAGCTCCAAAAATTAACCATCCCGTATATTACTGAGGTCACCATTTTTATCTTTCCTGCAAATGACAAACACTTAACAGTCCATGAATGTAGTTTGTTGGTGATTCGTTCCAGGAACGGCTGTAGTGATTCGAAGTTCAATCGAGATGGGTTCAGAGGAAGTCCGAGATAGCGAGTTGGGAAAGAACCCAACTTGAACCCTGAAAGATCACTTAAAACCGCAGCTTCAATGCTAGAATATCCCCCAAGAAACATCTCCGACTTTGTCGGGTTAATGTCAAGACCAGTCCAACATTTAAAAATCCTCAACACTCCTTTAATACCAAAAATAGAATGACACGAACCATTTGAGAAGACTAGCAGATCGTCCACAAATAATAGATGAGTCACTCTCGGATCTGCACACATAGGGTGTAATCTCATACCCTCTTCATCCACCAACTTTTCAAGTAATTTAGATAACACTTCCATTATCATGATAAAGAGGTATGGAGAGATAGAGTCACCTTGACGAAGCCCCTTTTTTCCTTCAAAGAAACCAGCTAGTTCACCATTAACTGATACTGAGAACCTTGGAGATGTCATACATTCCTTAATCCAAGTGATAAAGATCGGAGGAAAAGATTGAGCTTGCAGCAGTTTGATGACGAAGTCCCAGCAGACAGTGTCAAAAGCTTTGCGCATGTCTACTTTGAGTGTGCAACTGTGCTGGCAATTGGTCGAGTTGTATGACTGAATCAGTTCGGTTGCTAAGAGAACATTATCTCCCAGAGATCTACCTTTAAGAAAAGCTGTTTGATTTGGGCTCACACAAGACTGCAGAAGGGGCTTTAACCTGTTGGTGATGATTTTTGAGATGACTTTGTAGACTATGTTGCAGCAACTTATCGGTCTATAGTCACTAAGTCTGCAGGCTTCTGGGTTTTTAGGAATTAGTGCAATCGCTGTAGTGTTCAAATCCTTAAGAAGCCGACCATTCTTGAAGAATTCAGAAACCGCGTTGATGACATCCTGCCCAACTGTTTCCCATGATGCACGAAGAAACTCTACACAGTAGCCGTCAGGACCAGAACTCTTGTTTAGCGGCATCGAGAAAACAGTGGCCTTAATCTCAGCTGATGTTACTTCTCTGCTCAAATATCGCTGTTGCAATTCAGAACATGAGAAGTCCAAAAGACCTTGTAACTCAGCAACAGTGACTGGGGAAGAAGCCATATCCGTTTGTCCTAATATCCCCTTGAAGTAAGCAGCTGAATGAGCCTTGATACCATCCGAAGTTCCAATAAACTGATCATTTTCATCCTTGAGGAAATGAATGTGATTACGAGTCACACGTTGAGCCACCGTTTTGTGAAAGAACGGTGTGTTACGATCACCAACATCTGCCCATTGCACTCTCGAACGTTGTCTATAGAACTTATGCTCGGCAGTACGAAGCATGTTGATTTTTTCCCTTTCTTTGTGTTCTTCTTCCGCTGTAATATTATCTGGTGCGGATAAAAGAGACCGTTGAAGCCCTTCTACCACAGCCGACTGTTCTTTGACCCGCTGAGAGATCCCACTGAAGTGAGTTTTATTAAGTTTTCGCAAATCTCTTTTCAGACACTTGAGGGAGCGGACAAGTTTGAATTGATCCGAGCCTGTGATTTGATCAGGTTTCCATGCATCCGAGATTGTTGTAGCATACTCTGGATGATCAATGATATGGTGAAAAAACTTAAAAGGCTTACAGGATTGTCTTTTGATGGACGGCATTCTGAAAGCACAAGGAGCATGATCAGACTGGTCTGGTGCTAGAAACTCGGCGTAAGAATCAGGAAAGACAGATGCCCAGGCCTGGTTGATAAAAGCGTGGTCAATTTTTTAGAGATTGGGGTGTCTGCTTGATTATTCCACCATGTAAAGGGAGACCCCTTTGACTGTGCTTCGAATAGCTCAGCTTCTTGAAGTGCCATATTCATCTCCTCCATTCCAGTGATATCAATAACCGAACCAGGATAGCTTGAGTGATTACTGACCCTGATAATTTGGTTGAAATCTCCTACTACCGACCAAGGAGAGTGAGAGACTGCCGTTGTTCTGTTAATGGTGGAGAGTTCATCCCAAAGAGACTGCCGAGCTCCCACATCATTAAACCCATAAGCAAAAGTGACGGTGAAGTTAATATTCTCCGCCATGATGAAGATTCCACAAGTAACAGCCTCAGGTGAGGCACTATACACAAAAACTGATACTGTCGGGTCCCAAACGACCACGATCCTTCCGCCTGGATGCTGAGCAAAATTCCCAAAATAGCTCCATCCTGCTGGAATAGCATTTAAAATCCGAGATTGATTATTTTCTTGTATATGTGTTTCCAAAAAAGCTCCCAGTAGAGGTCTGTGGATATTAATCCACTCTCTGGTCATATTGTGGCGTCTTTCATTGTTGAGCCCTCTAACATTCCACGCAAAAAATATCGACATAATTATTAATGGTTGCGTTTGGCCTTGCGGCCACTCTTTCTCCCGGTAACCAGTTGAAAGCCTTCATCTTTAGCATCATAGTCAGCATGTGTGTGGTCTGACTAGAGCTCCTCCAAACGCCTCTCATCATTTGCATTGCAACCAGTGGGTTGAGAACCTTGCTCCGTTGTATTTTGCTCTTTTGAGGCTGTAGGACTTGCTGATTTACGCAACCCTTCATTACCACCAGCATCATCACAAACGTTAGCAATTCCTGCCCCTGTTGTCTGCTTAGTTATCTCACCCTCCTCCGGTTCTATAACTGTTTCAACATCCTGTTTCTGAATAGTCTCTGCTGTTATGACAGGTTTTTGAATATATTTGCCCTTAACAGATCGAGACCGTCCATGCCGAGGTTGATGCCGTTTCCTCTCCTTGCCACGAGAAGGACTTCTGTCTCGGCTGACCACTGTTCTTCCCCCTACAATGGCGTTGCGACATTTCTCATTCACATGCCCAAATCTCCCACAACTACTACACTTTACTGGTAGCCAGGGGTAAGTAACAGAGATTTCCACCTCACGACCGTTAGAGAATCCCGATATGATCTTAGAGGGTAGTTGTTTGGTAAGATCAACTCGAACATACATCTTAGCAACTTGGAAGTTTTCTTTGCGCTCTGTTTCCGGAGCAAGTGACTCGGGCTTACCAATAGCTGTGGCAATCCTGCTCAAGCTTTGGTTATTGAAAAGTAGGTAAGGTACATTTCGGAGCTCCACCGGGACTATGGCACTTGTTAAGGGAGCTTCCTCTGGAGCGAAGTCAGGAGACCACGGAGCGACAAACATTGGATATCCAGCGACATTCCAGCAAGTACGACTGAGAAGAGATTCCCGGGCTTTAATGTTCGTGACTCTCAGCAAATAGCATCCTTTGCCAATGTTATGAACAAAGATCCTGGGTCCCGATTTTGCCCAAATAGCGTTTACTACACCAATGATACGACCCATGGATGGGAAGTCACTGTGGAACCTCGCAAAGATGAAGTCTTTAAATACCTCTCTTGCTGCTTGAATATTCTCATCAGGTATGAGTACAAACGGCACCCCTGAGACGTGCTCAGTCGGGGTACCCAGCTCTTCCAACTTCGCTGATGCTTTTAGAAGACTAGCATAGTTTTGGGTATCAGAAGGCGACACAGGCTTGCCAGTCCCGGTCTCCTGAGAAGGAGATGAAGCAGTCACAGTGACTGAAGAAGAACCAAGAGCTACTTCCTTAGTAGCTTTATCGGCTTGCAGTGATGGCTCTGCCACCATGGCTGGAGCAGCAACCGAATTCAAATCCCCACTACCTTCGTGAGTAGTACCCTTCACCATAGGCGGACATTCTGAATCGTCATCCTTAAGGGCCAAAGCAGACCCGTCATGAATCAGATCTGAACTAGTCGAAGTCGATGCCTCACAACAAGAAGAAAGCTTCTCCTCTGCCACCTCAATGGCAATTACAGCATCAGCACAGGGAGTGCTGGCGAAAGGAGTAGGTTTCTTCTTATTCTTAGTGGCGGTGGCGGAGGAATTTGGTGCTCCGGCGAACCTAGTCATCTTTGAGGAACCTTGAAGAGGATGTCGTTGTTTATTGCGGAACTTCATTGAGTCAGACTTAATAGAAGAAAGGAGGCAGAGAGTTCTCGCCGGAGCGGCGTGGTGCCCTCCGACGGTGGATGAGCGGTGGAAAACCCCTTATCCGAAGAAATCGCCTTTTCGCTCTTAGGAGAGAGAAAAAATTCTTATATTGAGTCCGTAACTTTAACATTCTAGAGTTAAACGCCACAAATCATCAAACCCGTAAACTCTTTGATATGTTATTAAAGGTACATTTATGGAAAATATCACAGTCCAACAATCATGTGATTTAAATTTTTCTGATCATTAATCTCCCCTGAATCAGGAAAAATCAAATATTCCATTAAGTAGATCAAGTACATGTAAGAAGACGATTTGACAAATATATTTGGTTAGGAAATAATTGGTTAGTTAGGTTTAGCCGTTTAGGAAACATATTGAATATCGAAAAATGATTAGATATAGCCAGTGATGACTTCATTCTACGGCCAATGCTGTAAAGATCAATCAAAGCTAGTATACACATGCAAAACAAGATATGATTAAGCAAGACCACAATTATTAGTCCTACCCAATGCAAAACATAAAGAATGATTGTAATATATCATGTTATATTATTCCGATATCTATGATTTCTTGTATGATTTGTTAATTAATTGTGTGACCCAACTTTGGATCTGTGACGTAGATATGCACATGTAACCAAGATACTAAAAATTTGTTTTCAGATAAAAAAATATTTTATTTTTAAATTTTATTTTCATAATTAATGCTTTGTCATGGACTCATACTGCTTCGTTGGAATGTGGATACATTTTTAATCAAGAAGAAATGATTAAAAGAAAACATGCGCGCGTGAACAAACGTGCATTTAGTTAGTGCGTGTGTTGTTAAGAAGAGTGAACACGTGGGCAGCAGATCACACACTGAAACACAACTCCGACATACTGTCGGATCTTCTGTAAAAGCGTAGGTCCTACCTATAATGATATCTCGCACCACGAAGCCATCATATGCTCCCAATAATTGTCGCCGATTGCGGAATTTCTTCACTTTTTAAGAGGGCGCGTGTGCGCACGCACATTTTTACTTTTAGTAGTACTAATAAACAAATATTATCTCCCTTCATTTTAAATGTAAATATAGAGTTTGTACACACAAATTTTGAAAATATTTGATTTTATATCTATTTATATTATTATTTGAGAAGTAAATTAGTTAGTTTTTCATATTATTTATAAATTTAGATAGTTTTTTTGTCTCAATATTTTTTATTGTAACCTAAATCATTAATTTAAAGCCAATAAATTTGTTCAAAAATTAAAAGATCAACTACTCTCACTTACAATATTTCTAAACTTTCTTCCATGATCCTATCATATAGCCAAGTAATGGAAACACAATCAATATATAATTGATTACCACTAACAAATTATTATATTATATAATTATTAATAAGTTAATATAGTGAAAATATTAAAGAAACCTTATTTTATAATAAAAAGTTGGGTTATAAGTTATAAAAAGTTTAAAACTAAAAAGAAAACTGGAACATTCATAATCAAATACTAATTAGTTACATATTTTTTAATACTATTAAAATATTTTGCTTCATTTTATTGGAAATTAAATATTTGTTTAAAATTTATACGTAAAAATTAAATTTATAAAAATATATAAAATTAAATAGACTAAAATGATAAACAAGAAAGTTATCAAAATTATTTTGAAAATTCATACATACAGAAACACAAAAATATAAAACTTCGAATATAAAGTTTTCTATAGTAAAATTTTAAATATAAAATTTCATTGTATAAAATCTTATAATTTGAGATTTGATGTTGTTTGGAGTATATAAAATCTTATATTTGAAGTTTTAAGATTTATACTAGAAATATTCTTAATATTTTTTAATCATATTACAACGAATAATAGTGTGTTTTGGTAAAAAAATATTCTATAAAACTGTTTGAAACGATCATATGAGTCAGATTTGATAATTATTATATTTGAAAATGATGATTCTCTGTTAGAATGATCGTTTTGTCTATAAAACTTTCCAAAAAAAAATATTCATAAATTATGGTTAGAAAGATTTCTCCCGGAGTACGCCGATTACCTAAATGGTCTAAGAGTATCATAATCGGTTGGTTTTCTTGTGTTTTCGTTTAAATCATCTTTGATACAAAATGCTATTCTTTCTATCGAAATTTCTAAAAACAGACTTGAATATAAGAGATTATGGATCTAAATACCGAATAATTTAAGAAAACTTAGTTAAGCTATCAAATAAATATTACTAACAAGTTTTCATTGATGGAGGCGCGTGAGTGCGCATGGTGTCGTGGGCGTGTGAGGAAACAACTCAACATGCACGATCACGCGGGGTGACCCACATGCTCCATCTCCCATGTTAATGTACGCAAAGTAACTAGAACCCTTGACCAATATTGCTCACACTTAATTATAACTTAAAACATGTTACATTAAAGTTAGAGATAAAGGCAAAAGCAGTGGAATAAAAAGAAAGTAATACCTTTGAAAATGTCATTGCTCATAAAAGTAGAAACCATGATGATGTTGTTCATATGTAAATATTCACCTCACATGTATATGATTGGTTTATAGCCATTGATTGCCCCACAATTTTGAAGAAGTTGGGATTTATACGGATTGTGTTTTGTACCAACCACTCGAATTAGTCAATTCTCTCATTATATCCAGAGTGTTATCTCCAACCCCAAAACTATTTTCCCTTTCTCAATTATTTTAAAAAACAAAAATCTGGACAAATAATTGGCTACACTGTTGGAGACTTGACTCAGTCTGATATGCCGTAACAAATCAAAACTCAAACATTTACCAATAAAACTTTTTCTTATTACATGTCAAACAATAAGCTTGATAATGCTCAGGTTCTGTATATTATATGTAAGTATTAATTTAAGTATCCATCAACTTCTTAAGTACATCGCATAATCTAAACTATGTTCTTGGAGCACTATGAAAATTCTCTTAGTTGTAGACCGAACAGTTCTATTGCTTTTAATGACACTGTTTTTAAATCTCAAGACCCAAGACATAGACAGACACAACTATGCATTATGTGTACAGTTGCATTAAACACAAAATTGAGTACATGGGCTCTTGTGGGAGATGAAAGGATAAAATATTACATCAATAATGTTGGTAAAGTACAAAAAAGGAAGACATGGCAAAAGCTAAAGGGGACAAGTTGGGGATACAGAGTAATAAACTAGTAGAAAATAAAAGGAAACCAATAATGATGGATTGTAATTAGCCACCTGACAAAATCTCATCATTCAACTCCTATATTAATCCCTCCTTGGCCTTCAATATCATCACACATCATCTCTCTCCACAACAAACCTAATCTCTCTCTCTTTATAAAAAATACCATTTCCCATCTGTATCTTCTTGATTCGTCTCTCTACACAGAAAGATCAAACCATTTTAGTCTTCCTGTTTTTCTCTGTTCTCTGTTCTTGTCTAGATTAAAACCTTCTATAGGAAAGTTTCAGTGGTTGGATAAGTCATGATGATGGGAAAAGAAGATCTAGGTTTGAGCCTAAGCTTAGGACTTTCACAAGATCATACACCTCTTCAACTGAGTCAGAATCCTAGCTCCAACAATCTCCATAGATTTCCATGGAACCAAACATTCGCCTCTAAACCAGGTATTTGCTCCATGAAACTTTCAGATCTTGTCTGCTACTTGAAGTTTTTTCAGTATTTGACTGTCTTGGTTTTTGCTCTTTGCAGATCTTGGCAAAATAGACGTGAACAGTCTTCCATCAACGGTGGACTGCGAGGAGGAAGCAGGAGTGTCGTCTCCTAACAGTACGATCTCGAGCACCATAAGCGGTGGGAAGAGGAGTGAGAGAGAAGGAATCTCTGACCACGATGACATCACTCCGGATAGAGGCTACTCACGTGGAACCTCCGACGAAGAAGAAGACGGCGGAGAAACGTCGAGGAAGAAGCTCCGTTTATCTAAAGATCAGTCTGCTTTTCTTGAAGAGACTTTTAAAGAACACAACACTCTCAATCCCGTAAGTTCAAAAAAAAAACTATTGTCAGAGAAACCAATGGTTTTATTGTAGTAATTCTGAAATAACGAGGGTGTTTTTGTAATTATACAGAAACAGAAGCTAGCTTTGGCCAAGAAGTTGAACCTGACAGCAAGACAAGTGGAGGTGTGGTTTCAGAACAGAAGAGCAAGGTGAGGGATTTTCTTCAATTAACAATAAATTACATTTATATCCGGTTTAGTTTTGGTTTGGTTTGACTGAGATTATTTTTGGTTTTGTTGCAGAACCAAATTAAAGCAAACGGAGGTGGATTGTGAATACTTAAAACGATGCGTAGAGAAACTAACGGAGGAGAATAGGCGACTTCAGAAAGAAGCTATGGAGCTTCGAACTCTCAAGCTGTCTCCACAGTTCTACGGTCAAATGACTCCACCAACTACACTCATCATGTGTCCGTCGTGTGAGCGTGTGGCTGGGCCATCATCAAACCATCAACACACTCACCGGCCCGTTCCGGTTAACCCGTGGGTTGCTTGTGCTGGTCAAGTGGCTCATGGGCTGAATTTTGAGGCCTTGCGTCCACGATCGTGAGAGGAAGGGTGTTTTGTTGATTTTTAGTTGTTGTGTTGGTTTGGTATTAATATGGCTGTGTGGGGTTCATTGTAGTTTTGGATGATAAGCCTTCCTAAGTTTATGTGCTATGTATGATGTAACCTTCGTATACATATAAATTAGCAAAGTTTAGTTACAATATTAACCAAATTATGAAGCTATCTACTTTAACTAGTTTGATGTAAAATAAAAACTAGCTTCCTATATGTTTTGACGAGCTGAGAAGCTTAATTGCAATTTTCGGGTCAGTAGCATCCAATTATGAGCCCAATAACAAGACAGGGTCACGTGCTTGTGACCACAAAACCACCAAAAAGAAAATTATTCAGCAACTTTGATCGATTGATCAAATTTAATCGTCATTTGTGATATTTGAGACATGAAAGCTAATAAATAAGTATGCATTCCAGTTCATTAGTTGCAATATCTCTATCGAAGACCAAGAGTGTTTATTTAGTCAACTGCGTATCAAGCAAATGGTCACAAAGTTTCAAACTTTCAATGATCCATGTTTCTCAAGTATCAGAAAGCTAATAAACTACATGAGCAAATCCTCACAAAATCAAAGCTCCATTGCTTGTTAATTTCAAAGTCAAAAGAGATATACAACCTGCAACCAAAAACTACAAAGAAGAAAAAAAAACATGTTTTACCACTGAAAAAAACTACAAAAACAAAGCAGGAAACATTACATACAAGTATCAAACAGCAATAGCCACAGTAAAAGAAGCAACATGTTTTACCACTGAGTATGAATATACCTATAATGGATGTGAACTCAGCTCCCCCAGAGGCAGCTCCTTTATACTGTGCCATCATATGGCGGCTAGTGTAGAGATTGGGGAGTACTCTTCTAAACAGCAATCAGTATGCTTCCTTTAAATAAGTCTGGAACTAATTAATTGAAAGTTCAGTCTTCCTAACATATCTAGATCATATATATATATTCAAAATCAATAAGAAATTACTCACATAAATCTCATTTCTATACATATCTTGAATGCAAATTCTGTAGAGCTTTGGGTTCATGCAAATAAGCAAGTCTTGTCATATCGTCTACTCCAGATGTTGGCGCTTCCGTATCTTTTGGATAAAAATTAGAGGCTTTTGTAACAACCTGAATTTTTGAAACAAAAATAGAAAATAAGAAAAATTGTAAAAAGAGAGAGAGAGAGAGAGAGTTTTCTTTTGCTTTCTAATTCACGTGAGAAGGACGCATACATGTTTCCCTGAAGTGCAAAGCAGTTTGATCTCTTGGCCATTAACCTCTATAATTTCACCATCAATCCATGCTTCATCAGGATCCTCCACCCACACACACGACCAAACTGAAGGGAATGAAAATAGAAGAAAAAAAAAAGGATTAGTTCTCACTGATAAACTGTGAACAGTTAACTTCGACGGACCCACAAAGAGGACACGATAAGCTACGCAGCTGCGGTTTTCACGAATATAGCCAAAAAGATCTAGAATTTGTAGTTGGCTGAACTAAATCTCAAAATTTTGAGTGAGGAACAAAAACCAAAGCCTCAGATGATTTGATCTTCTAAAGACTATCAAACTAAACACGAAACTTTGCAGTTTTACTCCTAAAGATATCAAGAAAGAAGAGTAAATAGAAAGACGATAGAAGCAAGAGTACTAAAAACACACTTCTTAAAGCTCCTTTATGGTAACCCCAGTGACACTTTTAAATTTAATGGCTGATCAATACCGTAAAATGTAAGAAAAATCTTTAAGTGTTGTGGTAATGAACAAAACATAGCTTATGAACAGATTCAAAACAAGATTTAGACCAAGGGTCAAACTCAAAAACAGAGAGTTCAAAGTTGAAATCAAATCTCTAAATGCATACAAGACTATCATCATCTACAAATGAGGAATCTAACTGCAGCCAAAGCCATTGTCTAAAACTATAAACTCTTAAAAACATTAAACTAAATTAAGCAACCATATTCGTCTCAAATCAAACCAAACCAAATACCCTAAATTACTAGTTTCGCCCAAATTAAACTGGATGTGATAAAAATAATGAGGCATACCGCATATCTGGACAAATAATTGTTTGTTTGTTTCTGCATTGTTTTTATTTGTTTTCTAACCTCACTGGGATTTGGTCTGAATTAAATTAATTAATTATCCCCACACTACAAGACTTGGTTTAATGCTATTATTAAGTAATAAGAAAGTCTAATATACTCCACTATTAGCATTCACGTATATGGCAAATAAGCCCTTTTTTTAATTGTCTTTACTAACAAAAGGAAATTCGAAAAAGGAAAGCAAACTCTCATTCCCTCTTACGCTTTAGGATTGCCGAATCAGTCTCCATAAACGAACTTTCATCTACAAAGTAGTCTCCTTTGACCCTCCTTCTCTTCTGTCTGTGCTTGTGTTCATCCTCGATCGAGTCATCTTTCTCAAGAATATCTTCTGCCAAAGAATCCTATTGAAAACAAACAAGTATCAAAAATTGTTAGGGCTTCAACACAAACATGGATGAAGTAGATAGAAAGAGTTTACCTTCTTCTTCTTGAGAGTGGGAGGAGGAGTGGTCTTCTCAACCACCTACACACATTGTTTTATCAAACAATTTAGTCACCTTGTGGAGTACGAACTGAGTAAGTCCCCAAGTCTAAGAGGCAACCTAATTTTCACAAAAAGCTGTCACAATTGACTAACCTTAGGGACTTACTCAGTTCTTAATCCTATTGAAAACAAACAAGTATCAAAAAGCTTCAACACAAACATAGATGAAGTAGAAAGAGTTTACCTTCTTCTCCTTGAGAGATGGAGGAGCCTCATCCTTGGTGAAAAGAGGAGAGCCTGGAAGAGGAGTGGTCACCTACACACATTGTTTTATCAAACAATTTAGCCACCTTGTGGATTACGAACTGAGTAAGTCCCCAAGTCTACTTAGTAGAGTAGAGTAGAGGCAACCTAATTTTCACAAAATGCTGTCACAATTGACTAACCTTAGGGTCGACGATCGGAGTCTCACCATCACCACCAGCCGCGGCAGAGAGAGGGGACATAGATACTGGGACCGGAGGAGTGTTGGTGGTTACCGCCGATACCAAAGCCGATTCATCGTCCAACGCCACCGCATCCGTGACGGTGGGAGTCTCACTGAAGCAGAAACAAACACTCTCTGCGTTTACCTTCATTGAAAACTCCATTATTTCCAGACGGTCCGAGGAAGATGAGAGAAAGAATCGCTTTTCTTATGTTTTGTTTGTGTTTAATCGATGTGTGTTTGGTGGTGGTTTTCTATAATCTCGGTTGACGACACACTTGGGAGATAAGAATGAGCTAATTTCAAAGAGTGTACAATATATGTACTTTATGTTGAGGTGGTCGGGTAGTTGATAGGCCTTGCGTTAGCATAGTGTGGGAAAATTATAAGCACCAGGTTTGAGATTTTTGGACTGGTCTAGGAGCTTGGTTTAGGCGTTGAACATTTACTCTGCTTTTCTTAAACATTTACTTTGATCTCCCTTTTGACTTGATTTAAGGCTTACTCTGCTTTTCTTAAACATTTACTCTTGTTGCGCAAACTGATATAAGACAATGCTAAAGTTTGTTTGTGTGGGTATTATTTCATTTTATTAACATGTGTGTGTATTGCTAGCATTTCCATGTATGACGCTATGTGGTGTGATTAACCCAAAAATTGTTAGCAAGGCTCAGAAATTGAATCCAAAGCTTGATGGTATGATACAAGTTTTGACGAAGATAGATGTTTATATTAACAAAAAAAATGACAAGTAGGGTCTGATTGGTATGGATCATCGGTGTGGATCATTAAGCCGATGACGTAACTATGATGAAACAATACAAGAAGTTGGCTCTTCTTCTTCATCTCAACAATATCAAGTCTCAAGTCTAGCCGTGTAGAAGGGGCTTTAATCTCGTGTTAGATGCTTGGTATCTTTTGTCTGATCCTTGTAAGAGAAACTTGTATGATCAACATAGACTATATCGCAAGGCGGAAGAAGCGTTTTCATCCAAAAAGAAGAAAGTTAGTAGTACCTTTTCGACAATGTGCACTCATTGCTTGACATACTCTGAACATGTGAGAGCTGATGGTCATCTTGACAAGACCTTGCCTTGTCCCTTCTGCTATGGACTTTTCATCGCTACATAGAGCTTTCCCGAGATGGTTAATGGGAAGCCATTCATCAGCTCCTCCTCAAGCAACAAGCGGAAACACAAGTAGTGATACTCCAAACTCTACTCTCGAGGCACACATGCTTTTCAAGAAGCCCATGACAACATGAAATCTATACTCTAGATGTGAAGATTTGATCTCTACTCATGTGGCACAGAGGCTTTTTTCAAGAAGCCGATGGACAGATGTGAAATAAGAAGATAGAATCTTGATTTAATGTTTTTTTATGTGATATTTTTGTATTAGATGAAGTTGATTAATCAAAGGTTGTACACTTTATCACTAGTTGTCTCATGTTTCCAAGTTGAAACAAGAATGAACAATCTTACAAATACTAACAATTTCCCTTCTTTATAGCTTTAATCTTCAAAAGTTGTTCAGAATCTTAATTCGTTTGTCAGGCTGTTGATAACCTTCGCTTACATAAGCTCGAAGAAAGCTTTACGAAAGCATAACCAAATTATGAAGCTATCTACTTTAACTAGTTTGATGTAAAATAAAAATTAGCTTTCTAAATATCTTTTGACGAGGTGAGAAGCTTAATTGCAATTTATAGCAAAATCATGAAACTATTTATCTTATACCATTTTTAATGACCCGAAAGTTCTGTGATGGTAGGTTAATAACCTTTTCATAGTCAAAACTACAACATATGATCCTTTCATATTTAATCTTATGGCTTCTATGTTAATTGTTTTAGCTTATTTGAGTAATGTAATATGTAAACAACTCATCAACCATCTGAATCAGCGGGTTTTACTGTTTCTTCTATGCAAATATAACATGTATTAATGTATGTTAAAAAGCTAGAAATGAAACACCTATTAATTCATTAGTTTTGAATTTTTTGTTAACTCATAAAACCGGAGTAATCTCCTTTTTTAAAGGGTAACCGCACTAACCTTCTGTCTAGTGCAATTTATTATGGATTAGCTTGAACTAAAATAGAAAGTTTATGAGCTATCTTGGCGGAAATAGCTAAAGAAAACTTTAATCATTTGCAAGTAATTAAATTTAATCAATCGATGAAAGTTGCTGAACAATTTTCTTTTTGGCGGGGTTTTAGTTGTCACAAGCACGTGACCTCGTCATCGTTACTACAAATAAAGCACGTGACTGCTATTGGGCCCCTAATTGGATATTAATGGGCCAAATCATAAAGCCCATTTATAATAACATTCTTCGTCATCGTTTCGCTCTGTTTCTTCTTCTCTCAATCAAATCCCAAACCCCGTCGTCGCTTTAGAAATTTCCCAATCCCTAAAACCCTTAACGAACAACCAGATGCTACTTAACTTGATCCGTCGTCGTATTTCTCCCTCAAAGCTCTCACCTTTACGCTTCTCCACAACTTCCTCACCCGCCGAGAGACTCTACAACCATCTCCAATCATCCACTCCCAACCTCGAGAAGGAACTCACTTCATCAAACATCAAACCCAACGCGACTTGTATCAACGAGGTAATCACAAGATGCAAACCAAACCAATTCCAATTAGGTCTCAGATTCTTCATATGGGCAGGAACCCAATCCGGACACAGACACAGTCCTTACATGTACACCAAAGCTTGCGACTTTCTCAAAATCAGAGCAAACCCAGATCTGATCAAGAACGTTGTCGAATCCCTTAAGAAAGATGAGAGCTTTGTTAGTGTTAAGACCATGAGGGTTGTTTTGTCTATTTGTAGCCAAGCGAAGTTAGCTGACGTGGCGTTGTGGGTGTTGAGGAAGTTTCCTGAGTTTGGTTTATGTGTGGATACTGTTGCGTATAATGTGGTGATTAGGTTGTTTGTTGATGAGGGTGATTTGAGTATGGGTGTTAAGTTGATGGAGGAGATGGATGGTGTTGATCTTTGTCCTGATGTGATGACTTATACGGCTTTGATCAATGGGTTTTGTAATGCGGGTGAGGTTGAGGAGGCTTGGGAGTTGGCTAAGGGGATGAGTAAGAAGGGATGCGTGGTTAACACGGTGACGTATTCGAGGATTTTGGAAGGTGTTTGCAAGTGTGGTGAGATGGAGAGAGCGTTGGAGTTGTTGACAGAGATGGAGAAAGGAGAGGAGGGTACTAGTCCTAATGCGGTTACTTATACTTTGGTGATACAAGCGTTTGTTGAGAAGAAGCGTGTTGGAGAGGCGTTGATGGTGTTGGATAGAATGCGAGAGAGAGGATGCTCGCCGAATCGTGTTACGGCTAGTGTTTTGATTCAAGGGGTTTTGGAGAATGGTGAGGAGGGTGTTAAGGATCTTTCGAAGTTGGTGGATAAGTTGGTGAAATTCGGTGGTGTTCCTCTTTCTGAGTGTTTTAGTTCGGCTGTTGTGTCGTTGATCCGTTTGAAGAGGTGGGAGGAGGCGGAGAAGATGTTCCGTTTGATGTTGGTTCGTGGGATTAGACCTGATGGTCTTGCGTGTAGTCTGGTTCTCAGGGAGCTGTGTTTGTTGGAAAGGTATCATGATTGTTTCCTTTTGTATGAGGAGATTGAGAAGGCGGGTGTGGTGTCAACGATAGACACGGATGTACACTCTGTTCTTTTGCTTGGTCTATGTGAACAGGGGCGTTCTTGGGAAGCTGCAAAGCTGGCGAAGTCTATGCTTGATAAGAAAATGAGATTGAAAGTTTCTCAGGTTGAGAAAATCATTGAAGCTTTGAAGAAGACTGGTGATGAAGATCTCATGCGTCGTCTCTCTACCAGTTAATTCAACGGTCCATCAGAGTTTTCTGAGTTCTTTAGCTTTTGCATTAGTGAAGTTTTTAGTGATGTTACTGTCTGTATAGTTGAAGATAAACATGTTCCTCGTTAGCCTCAGTTTCCTAGGAAGTAATTACTGAACCGGTTCAGTATTGTTGTCAAAGAAGATGAAACTGTAGATTGTTTTTTCTCTGAAAATTATATTGCAGTGAAGGGGAGGCTTCCACATCTAGGATCAGATTCTAGCTTTATCCTATTGTGCTGTCCTTACTCTGCAGCTGAAGGTGAGATAGGAAACATCTCACCTAAAGTCCTAAACCTTTTTTGAGTTTTACCTGTAATGGCTTTGGTTATAATATTATGTACATTTTGATCATTTCAGCATTCAGTTCATGCGGGAATATTGATTCAACCTTTATCGAGGAACTTCAGAAGTTAGAAGCTCAAAACCTTGGAGGCTCTTTGGATACAACAAAGACCTCTGGGAACTGGAAGGCTATGGTTGTGCACTTCTCTTTTGTTTTATTTTTGTAGAGACAAACATTTGTGCTTCGTTATTTTGTTTGTTGCCACAAAAATAAATGGATGGATTGTAACTTACATGTATCTCTATTCTCCATAGAAAAAAATATCTCCCCAATGTTTGTTAAACTGCATAGCTAGTAGTAGTAAACAAGAAAATAAGCATCATACGATACCAACATGCCTCTCAGCAATAGCTTTTTCTGATAAATAAAAAAAGCTAGGCTAATCTGAGAATAGCATCTCTGTGTCAATCGTCTAATCTATCTTTGCAGCCTTGTTTCCCCGAGATTTTCCTTCTTGTAGTTGAATGTTCTGATCTTGCAGCTTTTTTGCTTCACTTCCCTCTTTCTCCGGCTCAACTCTCTGTCTCTTGAAGGATCCCGCAGCAGAAGAATGTGGTGGTGCATCAGTCATTAGTTTAACTATCTGGTCTGTATTACTCTGGATCCGACCTAAACTAGTCAAAAGCTTGTTCCAATATTCGGCTGCTGAAAGAAACCAAACACATATAGACAAAAAAAAAACAAAGTGTGAGATTCAGGAAAGCACAAAGAGATATAAGTTGAGAGTAGTTTTACTTACTGGGAAAAGTTAGCTGCTGCTGCCGAGTGGCTTGAAGCGTTTGTTTCTGTCGAGCTTGTTGTGACTCTCCTGCTTTAATTGAACTCTGCTCCACAATGACTTTGGGATTACCATCATGTGCATTAGCATCTTCTTGAGGCACTTTTGATAAGATGTTTCGAACAGTCTCAATTACTAAAAGAAGAAGCAAAAGACAAATGTCAACAAACAGATTCATTACACACAGTGAGTAACACAAGTTTAATTACGTTGTTGCTCTTTCTCCCTGGCCCTTTTATCAGAGGACAAACTCGGTGCCTTATTTGAATCTCCCTTTGGTGGCGAATCTACACAACAACCACAACAAGTATCAAACACAACCCAAAAATAAATAAATAAAAACACGAACTCTGTTATATTCATGTGTCAACACGCACTTGGAGTAGTCTTACAAGATCCAGTATCTTCTTCTATTTGATTAAGAGCGGTTACTTTTCCCATTTTAGCACGAGCTTTTGCATCTTCACCAGTCACAAGACCAACAAAAATTAAAAGTCTTCCTTCAGCAAAAACATGAAACTTGCGTGACAAGAAAATTAAGTAGTTTTTAGGGTTTCAATTAGCTTACTTGGTACACCGTCTTCAAAATACGTTTTGAAGAACTCTTGATTCGATCTTTCAATATTACACCAAGCTACAGAATCAAGAATCCGAAATCACCTAAAGGTTTATATTTGCCGCAGAGAGACCCAATTAAATGATTCAGCGTATTATATAAGGGAGTTTAACCTAGCACTGTGAATCCGTATGCGATTTGATATCGATCAAGTAGATGTGTCGCAGTTTCTTTCTTGCTCATGTACCTCAAAATGCACTCCCTGACTCTTTCATGAAGCTGTAACAGAATCAAAAAGAAAAGAATAAAGAGATTCGATTTTTATTAGTAGTCGTGTAATTAAAAGATCATCCATGATTTTTGGATTGGATCAAAACTTACGTAATTGGAGAATTGCTTTGCGCTCGGACAACCGCTTGGAACATCTGGCATTTCGGGAAACATTCACAGATCAAGAAACCTCTCACTGCGTTCTTTTGGAGTCTTGGAGTCAGAGAGAGAGAGACTTGAGGAAAATAAGAAAGGGGAGAGTGAAGGAGAGCGCGGAATAAGTTTTCACGTTTTTTCTGCTGACTCTCTTTTATATAGGGGTAGTTTTTAAACTCGGCCTATTTGATCTTATTGAGCTGACAGATAATTTAAAAAGGAAAATTGCTTATTTAGACTAAAAATGTTAACTATGTTTCATTAGACCAATTTCTATTTTATATCATGTTTATCTCAAATATCCTTTTTTCAAAAAAAAAAAAAAAGTTTTACAAAAAATAGTAACTCCTAAAGGCGTTCTTTTTTTTTTTTTGTTCTTTTGTTTTATGTTATTAACTAGGTAGTTTGCCTGCACTTGCGGGCTTGATAATTTTACTAATATCTATAAATAAATATATAATCAATTTATGTAAATTATAATAAATTATTGTTCATAGACTCAAAATATTTAATCAAAAACTAAACATATTCTTTCTATATATAAAATTTTTCATCATCATATAAATAATTTTCATTACACAACTTATATTTGAAAATACTCATAAACTTAAAATATTTAGTAATAAATTAATATCATTTTTAGACATGACAAAAAAATGAAAAAAAATTATCTTTAATAATGTTTTGGATAACACAATATAAATTATCTATACATAAATTCTTTGCGAATTGATTTTTCATAATTAACTATATATTAACAAGTAGAATTATTTTTCAACGTTAATAAAGACTTTATAACACAATATAAAAAAATTCGATAAGGATAATTATCAAATTCATGACATACATTTTTTAATTTAGAATTAATTATATATTAATAAATATAATTATTTTTCAAGGTTGATAAAGACTTTATCACATAATATAAAAAAAATTAAAATAAGGATAATTATCAAATAAATAAAATTCGTTTTTAATTTTTAATTAATTATATATTAACCAATATAATTATTTTCAAGGTTAATATAGACTTTATAACCCAATA
>CAKOAT010818486.1:108827-121780 GCA_932364175.1 Eruca vesicaria subsp. sativa | reverse complement strand
ATATAATTGATTTTGACTTTTGAAAATAATATCATTCTATTATAAAATTTAAAAATTAAAATATAAAAATCAATTTATAATTAAATATTAATCAAACAAAAACATATAAAGATACTTTTAAATATAATTAAATATTAGATATTAAAATTGGAACAGTTCAAGTTAATTATACTGTTAATGAATTTATATATTTATATATAAATTAGTTAATAACGAATTTTATCTTAGTGATATAAATTTATATGTTATTATATTATTTAATTGATTATAAATTAATAGGATAATTATCCACATTCATGCATATTTAAAAAGTAAGATATCTTATAGAATATTATACAGTTATCTGAAAATAATCTTTTTTATTTTGAAAAATAAAAATTTAAGTTACAAAACAAGTTAAAATTAAATAAGAAAATTAGATTAGTATGTTATTATCTTAGATAACTTAGAATAATTAATATAATAAGTTTATAAAAAAATCAAAAATAAGATAATTCTTAGATAACTTAGATAATTCTTATTTTTTAGGGATATAATATTGTAACAACATGATAATGCTTATATATCTTAATTTTATATATAATTGATTTTGACTTTTGAAAATAATATCATTCTATTATAAAATTTAAAAATTAAAATATAAAAATCAATTTATAATTAAATATTAATCAAACAAAAACATATAAAGATACTTTTAAATATAATTAAATATTAGATATTAAAATTGGAACAGTTCAAGTTAATTATACTGTTAATGAATTTATATATTTATATATNATATAATTGATTTTGACTTTTGAAAATAATATCATTCTATTATAAAATTTAAAAATTAAAATATAAAAATCAATTTATAATTAAATATTAATCAAACAAAAACATATAAAGATACTTTTAAATATAATTAAATATTAGATATTAAAATTGGAACAGTTCAAGTTAATTATACTGTTAATGAATTTATATATTTATATATTTATATATAAATTAGTTAATAACGAATTTTATCTTAGTGATATAAATTTATATGTTATTATATTATTTAATTGATTATAAATTAATAGGATAATTATCCACATTCATGCATATTTAAAAAGTAAGATATCTTATAGAATATTATACAGTTATCTGAAAATAATCTTTTTTATTTTGAAAAATAAAAATTTAAGTTACAAAACAAGTTAAAATTAAATATTAAGAAAAATATACATATATTTCGAAAAATATTTTATTATATGGATATTTTTCAACACTATAATAAGCATATAGAATTTGATGAAAATTCATATAAAAATACTTTAATGTTTGATTTAGGTTTATAAAAAATAATTTATGATATTGTTTTAGAATTAATAAAACAAAAAATAATAAATATTCGTAAGAAAATTATGCCCGCACGAAAAAATATAAATATATTTCCAAAAATATTTTATTATATGGAAATTTTTCAACACTATAATAAGCATATAGAATTTGATGAAACTTCATACAAAATACTTTAAGTTTGATTTAGTTTTATAGAAAAATAATTTATGATATTATTTTAGAATTAATAAAACAAAAAATAATAAATATTCGTAGGAAAATTATGCCCGCATATGCGGGCACAACACCTAGTTTGTTGTAATTAGGAATTAAAATTAAAATTTTAAAGGTATTATTACCATTTTAAAAATAATTAGTCTAATGGTACATAGAATAAATAAAATTAGTTTAATGAGACATAGTTATCATTTTTTGTCCTAAAAAATAATTTTCCCTTAAAACAATAACCCTACCGTAAACACCAAGAAAGTTGACATAATGACTTACAATAATCAGAATTCAACTCTTCAATAAGATCTCAACGAGTTAATTCGATTATTATAGATAGGTATGTATATTATAATATATCTATATGAATCAGGATTGTTGTTCTACACATTAATCATCACTAATGATTTTTCACTATTGCATAAATAAACATATATGAATGATGAGATATTTTCTCTTTTAAGTAGGCAAAGGCTCCTTTGTTTTGCGGTTGACTCTTCTTTGTTCCGAAGAAGGTTGGTTTTGGAGATAAGGCACGACGTATTTGACGACATCGATATTTGAAATTTTGAGGTGTGCACCATCTATACTCACAAACTCCACTTTCCCAGTATCAATCAATGGTTTCAGACCGATCCAGTCCTCTTTAAATAGTTTTGTCTCTCGAACATTGAGAAGAGGTCCGAAATCACCATCCGGGTAAAACCCAAACCAAGATGAATCTTTTGGAACAATGACCTTATCGTCTTCAAACTGTAAGAAACAAAAACATGATCATCAAGAGAGGATTCAATGGATTTAAAAATTAGAGAAATATGGGTTTTGAGGATATCTAACCATGATAAGAACCAAGTTGTGTAAGCTGGCGAAACGTTCTTTGTAAGTGGAGTTTCTTTGGCCTGGTATCTCATTGTTAAGCTTAGGTAGATACTTGGAACTTTCCAGGTACTTTTTCATTTCCTGAGGAAACAAAAAATAAAGATTACATTAAAACCTTATAAAAATGTTCTTAATTAATCTTCTAAACTAAGCTATAGTTTGGGTGAAACATACCGTAGGGATTTTGAGGTAACCACTAGGAGCAAGATGATCCTGCAAAGTCATTAAAGAAGTGATTAATTAAACTAATCCTGATATATAGATAGATAAAAAATTATTATATTTACTTGAATGAAGTCGCTATATATATCTGACTTGATCAGCTCATCAGCTATTTCACACCATAATCCAGACTTCACCCCAAAAAAAACAAAAAACAAATTAACAACATAGCTAGAAACACTGTCACTTATTAAATAAAATCAAGTCATTTAAAAATTAAAATAATTGTACTGCTGCAGTGTTTTAAAGATTTCAGTACTGTAAACATTGTTTCTTTTATTGATATACAAATTTAACATTTCAAAAAAAAAAAAAATAATAATTGAAGTTAAATCAGAAAAACTTACACCACACATAGGAACAGAGGAGATTCCAGCATGGGGACCTGCTAAAGATACATAGTTGTAAACCGGAGGTCCACCGTCGCAGAACTCAATCAAGCCTCTAGCCACTAGATTCCCCTGTTCCATCACACATCATCCATCATATGTATTCTTACCATCATACTGAATTGATTTCCATTAATAGTATTAAGTCTATAGCGATTCATAAAAGCTAGGGCTTAAAAGATTCTACTGGTCTACCCCTAGACACTCTAAGATTACTTTCAAATATGCTTCCATTTCGAGGCGGAAAAGAAAAAGAATATCACGTTCAGGATAACGATCAAAAACTTACATTCTTAGGTTTTAAAGATATACCTGAGATCTTCCAACAATGTTATATCCTTGACGCAACACTTTCATTTGCTTTACTTTCTCACACGCTATTTCCGCTTGTTTCGCAAGTGGCATAAACCATGAGTCAAGTTCTCCATTTCCAACTTCTCTGGATTCAAACAACAAGAGTTAGATCAAACCATATTCATAATCATATGATAAAAGCAAATAAAAAGATAAGAGAGGGGGTTATGTGGATTTTTACAGGCAAAAACCAGGAGAGCCAGAGAAGTTAGAGAGAAGCTGTGTGAAGTTAGCTTCTTTGTCCTCAGAACATGCAGCTGCAATCCCATGAAGCACTATAAACGGAACAGAAACAGAGATTTGAACTAATGCTAAGAATACAACCCCCACCGCAAGTCCAAAACGCTTCTTCTCCATAGTAAACGCGAAAGTTGCGATTGGCGTTTGTGTGTTTTATGTGTTCCGTTGTCTCCAAGAACATTTGAGATGGGAATATATGTAGGGAGTAGAAAGAGCGTGATGTGGTTGGGAGTTGCGGCCAAGTAAGTTAGTGTCTATGTAAAATGGACGGTGATGATTGGTTTTATAAATGTATCAGAATTAAATGGACGGTAACGATAGGCTTATATCTTCCTGCGATCGCATTAACTCTCTTGTTCGTCATTTTTTCTGTTTATCCTAATTCTATGCTATCTAGTCGTTACCGCTTTTAATATGCGTGTATGTTTTGTGTGTATTTGTCTATATGTGAAAAACTAGGTGTTTTGCCCGCACTTGCGGGTTTAATAATTTTCTAATATCTATAAACAAATATAATTAATTTAAATAAATTATAATAAATTATTGTTCATACACTCAAAATATTTAATAATAATTTAAATAAATCTTTCTATATATAAAATTTTTCATCATCATTACACAAATTAAATGTGAAAATATTCATAAATTTAAAATATTTAGTAATAAATTAATATTATTTTTAGACATAACAAAAAATATTATAAAATTATCTTTAGTAATGTAAACTATCTATACATAAATTCTTTGGGAATTAATTTTTTTCATAATTAAATATATATTAACAAATATAATTATTTTTCAAGGTTAATAAAGACTTATAACACAATATAAAAAATTAGATAATGATAATTATCAAATTCATGAAATTCGTTTTTAATTTATAATTAATTATATATCAATAAATATTATTATTTTAATATAATTGTTTTCAATGTTGATAAAGACATACTATACAAAAATAAATAAGGATGATTATCAAATAAATGAAATTCGTTTTTAATTTATAATTAATAATATATTACTATAAATATAATTATATTTCAAAATTAATAAAGATTTTACAACCCAATATAAAATAGTTTTAGATAAAGATAAATCTAAAATCATTGAAACTCATTTTTTTACTTATGTTTAAGTATATATTGAAATTTTTAATTATTATATAGTAATAAATCCTTTTTTGTCAAATAGTAATAACTTTTAGTCATTATATAGTATTAAATCTAATTAGTCATTAAGTTTATGTTTGCGTTGTCATTAAGGGTACTAAAAATCATAAGAACATGACAATTAGATTTACTATCCTTAATGGCGAAGCAAACATAAACTTAATGACTAATTAGATTTATTACTATATAATGAATAATTAGATTTATTATAATCATTAGTCTAGATAATGATAATCATCAAATCATAAGAAACATGACAAATAAGATTTCTTTCTAATTATTATATAGTAATAGATCTAATTAGTCACTATATAGTAGTAAATCCAATTAGTCATTAAGTTTATGTTTTGCTTTGTCATTACGGGTAGTAAATGTAATTAATACACGGTTCATAATTATATAATAATAATTTTATTTAGTCATTAATTAAGGGTAATAATTAATTATTAGACAAAATCATAAAAACATGATAAATAAGTATAACTACATAAAATTAGGGAGAATATGATAAATCAGCAAATTCTTTTTTATTGTTACTTATATATTAATTCAGTTTTAGTTTATGGTTTATTAATATCAACTATTTTTAGATAATAATAGTCATCAAATCAGTGAAATTTGTTTCTAATTTATGGTTGATTATATATTAATTAAATATATTTTTTCGATAACAACACAATATATATAGGAATTATCTTTTTATTTTATTTTTAAATATATATCTAAATTATGGATAATTCTTATCATTATTATTAATTTAAATCATTTATCTAATCAAATAATATAAATTCGTTTTTTTTTCTATTTTGGACTGATTTATATATTTTATTCATTAAGGGTATAAACAATATTAATCACTTCAGCTTTTAACGTGGGAGTTCCGTTGCGAAAAATCACTTCGCAAATAATAGTATAGATATGCAAGGAACTTTTTTAATATATGTAGGCAAGGATTTCATATTAATTGTTTACTATAAATTCAATAATATTATATGCAGGCAAGGATTTCATATTAACTGTTTACTATAAATTCAATAATATTTAGGAGGATGTATTCAATTGAGAATTTTAGGTGATTTGTTTTAAAAGGACAAATTCATTGTTATTCAAATATAAAATTTTAAAAAATATTTAAAATGAAGTGTTGTTTAACTTGATATTTTATAAAATACTCTAAAATCAAATGTTATTGAAAATATTTTAAATTGTGAAGTTTTAAAAATTTCAAGTGATTTTAGAGTGTTTAGATAGAATTTCTTAGTTAAAAAAAAATTAAAACCCAAATCTCATGATTTTATGCGATATTCTAGAGTGGTTTAACAAAAATCACTTAAATGTTCGCAACTTATCAAAAATCATATAAAACTTCATTAACATTTAATCACCTCAAAATTTGGAGTGAATACATCCCTCTTATTTCTGTGTAAAATTTACCATAAATTTCTCATTAATTTTTTTAAAAATTTAAATACTAGATTAGGATAATTTCTCTAAACAAATACATGTTTAAAGGATCCGTAATATATTTTAAAACTAATCAACTGTAATAGAAAAAGTTAAAATGGAATTCTATATATTAGGATAAGAGAATTATAAACGGAAAATAAAAATAAGTGAAAATGGAAACTAAACATAACCGTCATGAGAAATGTGAATGTTGAGACTTGAGAGGGATGAGTTTCAAAAAAAAAAAAGGAGACTTGAGAGGGATACAATTAAAATGTCACGGCCAGTTTGTTGGTTACTTATTGTGCTAACTTCATTGGCCAATCACATTTATAGGTCTTCTGTTGCTTATTTTCAAAACTTGGGAGCAAACATTTTTTGACGTTGGATACCTAATAATAGATAAGTATCAATAGCTGTTATCACTGAAATGTAAACTCATTTAAGAAAGAACTAGTATATCCAGGCATCAGTCTTCCATGGTCACACTTGGTCCCCACTGGCCATATACAGAGAGAGTTATTGTACACTAGTATTTTTATAATTGTTTTCATAAAAAGCTAAGCAAATCTATTATTACATTGAATTGCAGAAAAACCTTCTATATTTGTTGAAGTCATTTGTTAATTTAATAACTATTGTAATACAGCAACAATGTTTATATATCCAGCATGACCTGATTTAATGATTAGTGTAGATACACATAAGATCCAACACAAAACTTACTTTCTTTTGTCATAAGATTATGCAATTTTTATAACAAAAAACTCAACCTAAATTTTATAATGACAAATCTACAAATAAAACTAGTGGGTTAAGTTAAATTACTCGTTTTCCAAGTCCGGCTTTGACTAATTTAGCTACATAATGTGAACTAGAGTTTAAGACCTTAGGCTAGAAGCTATCATCTCTGTCCATATCAAATCCATAACCAAACAACTGTCTTAAATTGATCATAAAATTTGAATACTAATTAATAGCATCGCAATCCGCAAATATCATAAACTAGACACAAATCAGCAATGTGAACCCAAGAGAAAGATAAAGAGTTTGCCTTCAGGAGAAACGAGTACACAATATTGTCAACAAGTTCACATCATAATCTCTAAACTCACTACCATCAATATCTTAAGATGGGTTCTCACTTAAATTTCAAATCTTTTTTACATTTCTAGTCCCCAAAGAATATACTCAAAGATGGAATTTTTCAGACAAACGATATTAAGTTCTTGGTGAACCCTATGGAAAGCTCAAGACCGCCTCAACATAGGAGACCCATCGGTTGGTTCTTGGAGCAGCTCTCGAGCAAGTCGCACTGGTCTGTCTTGAAGATACGCAATGTCGCTGTTTGGTGCTGTTATCAGATGATGATCTTGTCCTTCTCCATCTGTTTCCTCTGAGAGAGAAGATGCAGCTGATTCTTCTGAACCATCATCATCATCTACAGTGAAGATAAAACAACCAGTTCCATAAGAAACCAGACAAGAAGAGAAAACGCTAGATTCTTTGGAACTAACGTACCAGAGAATTCAAGTGCTTCTGGTTGTCCAACAGTTGAGAGCTGTATGCTTTCTGGAAGTATACAGTTACAGAACGAACCTATATGAATTCAAGAACAAGCAGTCATGTAAACAAACAAGAACTAAGTTAAGAAAAAGCTGGAAGATACATAAGATAATTTATAATCTTACCTACACGAGCCATCCGGTTAATCCACCCGGGAATAGGCTTTCCAGTTACCTGCAGGCACACTTCTTCGGTGAAATGGTTACAGTTTTTGGCAATCAAATGGTATGTGTCCCCATGATACTTCCTTGAAAGCTTCTCCATGAATGAGCGGAAATCTGTAGGAGACATGCTGGTGGTTCCCAACAAAACAGACCGCCTAAAGATAAAACCTGGACAGTTCCTAGGTTCAACCTCAAACACACCACTGCTTGAGTACTCGTGAGCACCATATCCATATTCAAAACCATGAGCTAGTAGGAGGCATACACGTGACAAAAAAAACTCATGTTAGATAAACATTTAGCAAGGATAAAATGCCCTAACTCCAGAGTAAATACGAATATAACTCATTAGGTAAGTACTAAATGTTTCAGGCAACAAGACAAGATTTGAAAAGGTTTCCATCAACATTTTCCTCAAATATTCATTACAAAACCCCACTTAACCAAACATTGTTGCCTAATCAATATATCACAAATGTTTCAGGTAAATGTGTTGTATTCAAACCAGATATGTATTAAAGCAAACAGAAAGCGAGACATAAGACTAACAAAGAACATTGCGGAGAATATATTAGATAAGGTCAGTCAAATTATAGAGAAGAAGGCACACAACAATTACCTTCAATTCCAGAGTGAAAAATGCCAAGACCAAACCAATAGAGATAATTATTGACAGGTGTTAGATCATAGACATTGAGATACACAGGTGTGAGACCTGAGGAGTCTCCAACCATCTCTTCAGCCTCCTTCTCCTCAGTAGAGCATAAGCTTGAGCTCAAACCAAGCACCCTCATTTTACACCGAACCACTGTCTTCTCTCTTCCCAAATCAAATCCAAGATCAAACAATCATATGCCCCCTCCTAAAATCTCTGTCAAAAGGATGATAAGAAATCAAGAAATCTGAAATTGTGAGATTAAAGATCCGTAAAGGAACTCCTTTTATGGTTAATGAGAATAGATCAGAGAAACCCAATAATCAAAAACCTGAATTTCGAGAAAAAAATCGGAAGGGTAATCATACGAGGAACACGTAAGGCATTAGATAGATCTCGAAGAACAATATCAAAAACGAAAGGGAGATCTAATCTGTAGAGAGAAGATGAGAGCTTACATAGGAATCTGGGATTCGGAGATTAGGGGAAAAGGACGTTCTTTTTTTCTTACAGGTTTATTGATCTGCCGGAAGAGAGAGAGAGAGTCTGAGGACAATGCTTGTTAATGTAATGATGTGATAAGGTTTTCATTTTAAACCGATTTTGATCCGCGCTTGAAAACGCGGAAATTCTTTATGATTAAAAATTTATATAATTGGGGTTTGTCTTAACTTAAAGAATATTTTAATATAAAGTCAGTTCACCAAAATTTGTGGTGATGATTGTTTTTCATTAGTTTTTAGTTTCAGTTTTATTTTTAGATTTTGGTTTTTGGTTTTTAGTTTTTAAGTTTCTATTTTTCATTTTCAATTTTTGGTTTGGGTTTTTAATTTTTAAACCCGCTGAGTTAGTTTGAACTAATATTACCAACAAAGAAATCTCAAATAATCGAACATCTAATTTAAAACTGAAAAGATGATAACAATTTTTTTAAAAAAAAATTGAAATAGTTTATTTTGTAAATAAACAAAGCAAAAAAATATAACATGTGTTTTCAGCTTTTGGTTTTGGATTTTAGTTTTTAGATTTGGTTTTTGATTTTACTTTACATTTTTCTAATCAGTAAATTATTTAAGAAAAATAAAACAATAAATTATTTAAAAGTTACCATTGAAATTTATCAAAACAAAGTGATTGTTATTTGAAAAAAAAAATATTAACATGTTTTAAAGTACATGATTTAAATAAATGATTAATAATAGATAATTTTATTTTGTTAAAAATATTAAATACCTTTTGGGTCTGAGAATAATAATTGATTTTTTGATCTTTTAAGGTGAAAAGTTTATTCAATGTTTTTGGAGTTTTTTCTTAATACTAAGCCAAAAAACCAAACTATAGAATTTGTTCAAAAAATAAAAGTAAGCCCAAGACTCTATTCCATAAATAACCGCTGGTTTAATTTAAGTATAATTAGTAGCTTTCCATATTCCATATTTTGATGATATATATTCTTTTAGAACATTCCATATTTGTAGGAGAAAATATGTGTTTTTGGTATACACATAGATACCTGCCGTATTTTGAAGGTAGTTTACATTAAGGTCGTCTCTTTACATTAATTATGTTGTTTAATTTAAGTAATACGGTTCAATCAATTATGTGACTTATATTATTTGTAACATTCTAGAAAGGGTCTAAATTTAAATGACAACTTGTATCAGTATATAAAAATAATGACTCTATTTTAATAGAGTAGAAGTTAATCAATACCATAAAAGAGATCATTATCTTTAATGAGTTTTTGTAAGTTTTCCAAAATTATCAGTATAAACAAATTTTTATTTTCATTAATGTTAATTTAGTTTTTTGATTTTTTAATTTAAAAAAATATAATATTGAGTTTAATGGACTATATACATATTTTAATTATTTTTTTGTCGACTTTCATCTTCGAAGATCAAGTGGTAGGCGAGTCTAAAACGTTCTGAAGAGACCTTCTAATTATTTATGAAGTTTTTTAAAAAAATAAACATATCAACCTTAATTGACGTAGTTAGAACTGTGAATTTTGATATTAGTCCGTGGGTCAATTTGAAAAATTTAAGTTATAGATGCGGGTCAAGTGTATTTTACGTGGGATGGATGTGAATTGTTCTAATTTCCATTACGAGTACCCGTTAATCTGCAAAAATATAAATTTTTAAGTTTATTTTTCAAAAATATATTAAATTTCATTAAAATAATTATATTTTTTAATAATATTAAAAATTTAATTTAAATATACTATCTATTATTATTTTTAGAAGAAAATTAAAAATATGTATTTTTATTATTTAATAATTATCTGTGAGTTGTATATTACCCACAAAATTAAGTATACGGATAAAATATATTTTTTTGCAGGTCAGGTAAGACAGACGGGGCGAGCTTGACCCGCTTTCCAGCACCAAACATAGTTAATTAATATTATTTTTTCAAAATAAAACTATACAGTTACATACAATACATTTACATAGATATTGATGATAACAATAAATTAAAATCTACATTAATTTTTAAAATTATATTAAATAGTGATATTTATATCATCAAAGTAAAAGACTCTATAGATAAAACAATAAAAATAGTATCCGCACTTTTTAAGCGTGGATCAAAAATTTAACTAAATTTATTTCGATATCAAAAATTTAACTAAATTTATTTCGATATCTGAAATTGTCCTACCGTCTATTTGAGTTGTCTCACTAGTAAGGAAAGTGTTTCTTTTTCTGTGGACAATCTTAACTTACTAGAAGGCTGAAACTTTTCAAGTTATCTTCTAAGACCATCGTTGACCCTAGTCTTAACTGTGTTTCTTAACTTCGACTAAAAAACATTTCACAATATTTTTTAGATTTTAACTAAAAAGAATTAAAAATCATCATTTAAATGGGAGATATAAAAATTATCTTTTAGTAAAAAATGTAAATAAAATATCAAATCATTAATTAAGAAACCAATTATTCATGCCCTAAACTCTACTAACTGAATTGATGGAGGACAAACCATCGTTCTGTTATGACGCGAGAATTCAAATTAAAATTTATGAAAGAAACAAATGAGTTGAAAATGATAATAATCGACGGCAAAACTTTAAAAATTGCTAAACAAAATAGACGAATACATAGAATCGACATTTGATATCTTTACTTAATTTAATAAACCACTCGTAGGTGAGACAACTTTTGTACTATTATTTAGTCTCAAGATTTTAAGATCACATGAGACTATTTTACATTACTCAAAACAAAATATGTGAATTTAACATCTACACTACACTATATTTTAGAGACTTATTTTTACTTATAAATTTTGCTGGAACTTTGTATGTAGAAGCTTATCAAAGCATATGATGCTTGTGATTGTGTATGAGATGTATTATTATGGAGATATAAGATGTCTATTTATAAGAAAGATTACAAAGTTAATCATAAACTTAGACATTTGTCTTTAAGTTTACAAGCCATTTGTCACTAAATTATTTTGGTTATCCACCAGTGTATTTAGTTTATCCATTTATTAGTAAGTTGATTTGATTTAACTTAGTCAAAAAATTAATTTAGTCATTAAATTTACTTAGTTTAAGTCATTTGTTATTAAACAGATCTAAGAAAAAAGACTTCTTCACTTTTTCGGTATAGGAAAAAAGATCTCTTGAAATATCTGCTATGTGCGAAAAACATGTCTGGCCCCGAAATTTTATGAACCGGATATCAAAACTATGAATATAAATGAGTGGCTGAGAATGATCTAAATCAGTTTCTTAAAAAGTGTCAATTTGACATTTTTCACACATATTAGTGATTACAAATGTGATTGAAATACATTTGTGTATATAGTAATTATACCTATTTGACCAATAATACTTGAGATAAATAAAATTATTTATAAACTCATTACAATTTACAATTAATATTAAAATGAAAATAAGTATCTATACTATTATTTAAGAAGTAAATTTGCTTAGTTGTCATGTTCTCCTTGATTTTAGGTAAATTTGTTTATTTACCTTATTTAAATAATTTCATATAGAAAAATTTATTATTTAATAAAAATGAATTTATATTAATATATCATATTTTTAGTAAATAAGATAATTCTTGTGAATTATGTTGTTATCTTGAAATATATTTTCATATATAAAACTTAAATTTAAAATTAAGATATAAACACTATTATATTTATCTAAAAAGGATTTATATTAATAATTTAATATTTAATCTATACTATTATTTAAAAAGTAAATTTGTTAAGTTGTCATGTTCTTTTAGGTAAATTTGTTTATTTACCTTATTTAAATAATTTCATATAAAATTTAGTATTTAATAAAAACGAATTTATATAAATATATCAG
>CAKOAT010818486.1:70860-107808 GCA_932364175.1 Eruca vesicaria subsp. sativa | reverse complement strand
AAAAAAAAAAAAAAAAAAAAAAGTCTCTTGTAGTTCAGTTGGTTAAGAACTAACAAATACTTTCTCTGTCTCTTTGTTAAAATGAGGCTGAAATTTTACTGTGTTAACTTTGCAGCTTCATCTACAATCTGACATATTAACCAGTATCATATTGATCATCGTAAGAGTACTGGGTGCTGCATAAGTTACCATGTTTTCTCACTTTCAAATGTGAGATAAATAGAATGGGGGTAAATCTTTGATATCATGTCAAATAAAAGCAAGTTAGCAACATACATGTTGTTGCCCAAAAAAAAAGCAACATACATGTTTTGTCACATCTTCATGCAAAATTCGAGCCTTTTCTTCCATATTTACCTGTCAAGCCGTTAGTTAAAGCAATTTAATGGCATAAGATAGATAGTTCATCTCCAGAAAGCATGTTACATCATTTAAAAAATTAGAAGCCCACCGCCAGTTCTCAAGGTCGGTCTCAAGTCCCATTATACTTTGCATCTTGGTTATGTGAACTACAAAGACGACACATCGGTTCTTAACCTTTTTTCTAGGCTGCCCTTGCCTTGAAACTCTCTTACCGTTAGACCATTTCCTTATGGTACTGATATGAAAATAATTACTAATTTACTAGTGTGGTGCCATCTTTGCAGACTCCATCAAATTATGCTGAAAACTCCGGAGAATAGCATCAGGGTTATGTCATAAATGCTCCTTATCTGAAATACTTACACATTGATGTGTGGAATGGTCATGAAATTGTCTAATTGAGAAATCTCTGGAGCTGGTGAAGACACATATATTTTGTGAAACAAGCAACCAGGGATCTCTAACATCAGTCAAAATGCTTATTCTGCTCTTCTTGTGGTCATCCTTGGAGGTAACTTTCATTTGTTATATTATTACATTGTCTCTATACTAATGATATTCCATCAATGCACAGAGGTTACCTATCCTACTGATAGTATCTTCTATCGTTTTAGTATATTTGGAGCTGTATACAGGTAACCCAAATCATGTAAGCTTTTGTTTGAATGATTTTTTTAGAAAGACTTGTTTTATTTTGATTCGTTCAAATTGTTAAAATTATCTTAAGCCAGTTCGGTTTAACCAGGTTAATTCTGAAGACTACAAATACAATTGGAGTGGGAGATGGATTTGACAGAGGAGCTATTACTAGTATTTACTATACTGAAGAGAATGTTCCAACAACAACATACATTAATACATGGGAGAAAAACTATATACACACAGAATCTTACCACTTGACTTTGGATCCGGTCTGGTTTGATCCGTTTATTAATAAAAATCGGCTGTACAGTTGGAGTGAGAAGGATCATCATCAACAACGTTGTAGTAGAGAGAAGAAGGTTTGCCATCAAAAGTAGAGACAAGTCTATGAGGAGAAAGACCACAGTAACGATGACTTAATCTCGCTTCACATATTTCAATCACTCTCTTAAACATTTTGTCTCCTTTTATCATTGGTTGCTCCACAAACTCCACCAATGGCATCCACTGAAACAATAACAAAACATACAGATGAAGAACATATCAGATTTGGGACAAGGAACAAGTTGTCTTGGCCTTTTTAATGTGATATTTGTGATCAGACTACAAGATTGTTGTTATGATGGTTACCTTTGCGGCTTTGATCTCAAGATTGTCTATGCTGATCTTATCAGAGAGTGGCTTCAACATACATATGAAGAACAGATCAGACTTCTCAAACGCAACGTTGTGAGCATGTCTGAAAGCTATAACCTCTAAGAAATCTGTATCTACCTGAAGAACAACGCCAAATATGGTTAAGATCTTGAAAACTTTTCAATCAAAATCAAGATTTATACTAATGTTTTAGTTTTTTTTTTTTAAATTTAGTTACCCCAGTTTCTTCCTTGACTTCTCTTACAGCGCCAGAGAAGATCTCTTCTGATTCATTAATAAATCCAGTTGGCAACTTCCATAGATCTGTATTAGATGAAGTACAATACTTTTCTTGCACCACAAGCACCTAATAAGATCAAACATTTTTATCAGATAACTCTTTTAAAGAATTAAAAGTTTTGGGTTATATTTTCAGTTTTTTTAAATAATAAACTGATCTTCATATATTTGATACCTCTTTAAATTGGTTCAAGACAAAGCCTCCAACACCAACTTGATGTGAAGCATTTCCAGGAAGCATACAAGGCTCCTCCTCTGGTATCCAATAAGTTAGCATCACATACCCTTTCTCTGCATGATGATACTCAAATCCTTCCTGCAAAATCCAAACTTAATCATTAACTTACATTTTAAACCAAATTTCTCTGCTTAATCACAGACAAAACACATCAAGTTTCTTATTGTTTACCTTTACAGCAATTGGGACTAACTCAGCTTGTTCCACAGGTAACTTTAACCAAACTCCTTTCTTTCCCTACAAATATTTTTTGACAAATTGATTAAAAGATCATGAATCTTAAGGAAATTTGATTTTAGATTTTCAGGGGTTCTTTAATTAGTTTTACCTTTCTTTTCCAATCCGAGAGAGAGTTTCTAAGAATCGATGTGAAAGCGTTAGGGTTTGATGGTAATTTTCCATGATCAACTACTACTCCACCATAATCATCATCAAAAGCATCAAGTAATAATCCTTCTTGAACAGAACTGATTCTGTTTTTTAGGATTACTTCCTTCATTTTATAACCTGAATCTGCAGTTGCAGCAACTAAGCTTTCTCCATAAACATATTGGCTCTTTGTGATGGAAACACTTGAAGATATTTCCCTTGATCCTACAACTTCTCATCCAAATACCCAAAAAAAAAAAAACTAATTCAAATTCAAGAACTTACTGAATGTAGGTTCTTGTGAATATAAAGGTATCAATTTACCTTTGGAATGGTAGAACTTTGGAGATATTGTAACACCAGAAAATGGTTGTCTGAAACTGTGCATAAACCCCAAATGTGTTCTTCTCATGACTGTAACCTCAGAAAGAGAAACAGAATCCATTGGAGATGAAGAGAATCTTGAATTCCTCTGTGAAAAGTGAAAACAGTTTTTTCAAGAAAGGAAAAAGGTTATAATAACTCAGATTTTTGTTTATTATCTTGAATAAGAATGAAAAGGAGGGAGGAAATGAAGAAGAAAGAGAAATGTGTTTGAGAGTGATGAGAGATTTTTTGAGGACACGCTTATAATGTGTGGTGTGAAGCCGAGTGGTGGTTAAGTGAGAAATGAGAAAAGCAAATATAAGAACTGTTCTAGTATCTTACTTCAAAGACAAAGTACACGTGATAATCTTGGAGCTACGGTTTCGACCGACCAGATTATACCAGCGAGCGTGAGATATTTTTTTATAAAAATTAGGGTAAGTTGCATAGATGTACATATTGTATATCTTTCACAATAAATGATATTTAGAAAGTCTTTTTTTTGAGAAAAGGCTTATGATATTTAGAAAGTTTATAGTTAAAATTCAATATATCATATATCAAAATTTGTACCTTCAATAAAAGTATGTTTATCTTGATTCTTATCATTACTAAATAATTTAAAAAAAAACTGATTAACTTGGAGAAAGGTGAATACTTATTTGGTTAATTTAAACATCTAATTAACTTGTCTTCTTTAAATGCTTATCTTAAAAATATGTTTGTCAGTAATGGCAATACTTTATACTTGCACAAATGTAGTCACATGGTTAGAACCTTGAAACAAAAGTGCATGACCTACGAAGTCCATAAAACTCCGAAGCTTCTGGATTAAAAAGCAACTACTATTAATAAAGATATATTATTATTACCAAACTAAAAAACTTTGCAGGAAAGAGGAATCAAAAAGTTTGGTAACAGAGAATATTAACAATTTCAAGAGAGTTGTCTGTACGAAGGAATCTTCAGGAGTTCCAAGGATGTGGATATGGATATGCTCCCCCTCTCCATCTGTTAGAAGGTCTCTCTTCTCTACGCCCCATGCAATCTCGTGCGTTGATTAACTGGAGCGTGTATCTCATGCAATAATCGCGTAGAGTCAGATAATAAAGCATCTTATTGTTGCGAAAGCTACGTGGACATGGGGTCTTCTTCGCTTTGATCCCTTGTCCTTTCTGTTATAGAAAAAATATTTTTAAAAAATTAAATAAAAATGTTTTAATTCATTTGGATTAAAATTTGTAGCTTTTTTGCCTCCAATTGGATTTTGAAAACTCGTTATCCAGTTTATACGCTTCATTTGATATCTGATAACCTTTCCCTTTATTAATTTGATATCCTAATAATTTACTGATTATATAAAAAGGCTTACAAGTTATTCAAAAAAAATAAAAATAAAAAGGCTTACTATAATCAGTTTTTTACCATGAAGTGGGACAAAAAGAAACAATAAGAATATAGGCTTTTTGACGGCAAAAACGATGATTTTGGTAAATATGGGTTTGCCTCTAAAACAACTTATTCTTCATTCATCGATTTATATTTAGGATCAAAGTATTATAAAGAAAATTAGGTTATAAATCGTATATTCCTTTGTTCTATACTATGATGGGAACAAACATTGGGTGTGGAAAATGATGACGTTTGGAAAAAACAAATGCAATAATTGGAAATTATGGAAGATTAGGTAATGTCCACGTAGGATAATTAGGTATAACCTGATGTGCATGATGGATTGATGAGTCACATTCATGATAACATTCCGTCTTTTGCATAACAGTATTAGTGTATTTGGATAATGATGCAAAGCAACACATGATTCGTGGTCTAGTTTTAAGAAGGTTATATCTATGTGGATATTCGTTGGATGACGTAGCCTTCTTACCTGATTTTTACTATTAATATACAGATTATATAACGCTAATGGATTTAACATGTAATCTATTTAGTGGCCTGTGGACGAAGCAAACCACCAACTTAATTTATTTTGTTGAGGAAGTTTCTTAAGAAACTAAGTGAACAGTTGATCAAAAAAAATTCGTAGGGTGAACAGTTGAACAAAACAAAATTTGTAGGGTGAACAGTTGATCAAAAAAAATTTGTAGGGTGAACAAAAAAATAATAATGTTATTGCAAAGCATAACATAATGTTTGGTTATATAAAAGACACAACTTCCCTTAAGAGTAGTGAGTACAAATCAAACTAACAAACCACTGAAGAAATTGGGTAAGATTAATTGTCGTTTTGTTAGCAAATAGAGCAGAATATGTTCATGTGAATTTGAATTTTTTTTTTAAATATAGACGAAAATTTGTTCAAAAAAAAAGAATTTTTTAAAATATATTTAGACGAAAATTTCAAAACCAAAATATATACTAATCTCTAGATTTCATGACAAAAACATATATTTCTACTATTTACAATGTTTATAGTGATTGCATGCTCTATTTTACCAATTTAATCTCCTATGTTATCCGGCAAACAATTATTTTTGCACCTACTGTTTAGTCTCATTCATGTAAATACTCTTTTGCTGGTTAATGAAGTTGAACAGAAAAAGAATTGTGTTTCAAACACTAACCAACTACCTGATTCGATATACTCCCTCCGTTTTATATTAAGTGTCGTTGTAGAGAATTTTTTGCGTTACAAAATAAGTGTCGTTTTCGGTTTTCAATGCAAAATTTATTAATTTTATTATGTAATTTGTTTTTCTATTGGTTGAAATATGGTTAGGTGTATGGGTAATTGTGTTTTTATATAGGAAATATGTAAAATTAATTGTTTTCTTAATCCGTGTGCACAGCTGTAGAGTGACACTTATAATGAAACAGAGGGAGTATTATTTAGGAATCCATTTATCCAGAACCTCTAGAATTTATTAAGGAAAACAATATGAGAGTATTATTCAAACTTTTTTATAAATGAGTGAACAACCCAAGGCCCATTGGAGCAAGTCTTGGGATAGTGTACTAATACATATTTGAAGACCCAACAACATTCTTGGGTTGATTATAGGAACAAAAACAAGGAAAATGGAAATCAAGTTCTTCGTTGGTTAGATTCAGGTAATGAGTGGTGACTTACTAATGTGCGGTTTTGAAAACGCACTTTATAATTAACATCACTTAAAAGATAGTGGTTGTTTGAAAAACGCACTCTGTCATGCAAATAAATATTTTAATAATAAATTTGCTCATATAATTCAATTTCTCTCACTAATAATTCAACTCATATGCTTTTTTAAATAGTAAACTTTATCATGGTTATGTAACTTTTAGTATTTTACAAAACTTTTTTGAGAAATAGTATTTTACAAACTTTTATATGTGCTATTTCTCTTTCTAGGTATATTCTTTTTTAACTTTAAATAAATATTTATCATACAATTGGATGATCCAAAATGACATTGAATTGGTACTACAAAAAATAATTTTTCTTTTATTCATTACTAAATAAAATAATTAAAATATTATATATTTTTAAAATAATTATAGGAGTTTATTTAATTTAAGTTCCTAGTAGCTCTCACAATAAGTTTATTTAAGTTCTATTTTTGAGAGAAAAAACTTTAGCATTTTTTCTATAAATTACAATAATTAGTCTTAGTCAAAACATATTAAAAACAGAAAAAAAATACTATAGCTTATTTTTATGGGAAAATTAAAGTACTTGATAGTATTTTTGAATTTATTGTGTTTTTATTTAATATATTATTTGAAATATAGTTATATGAATTTAAATTGAGAAAATGACTATGATAGCACTAAAAATATTTTTGTCACAAATATAGCATTTAAGAATAAAAATGATCAAAATAGCACTTAAAGTTTTATCAAAGAGCTAAATATACACCTATATCCCAATGATAAATTAATTTAGACATTAGCGTTTAGAGTTAAGGAATGAGATTTAGAGTTTATGGTTTAGAGTTTAGAGTTTAGGGTTTAGAGTTTAGAGTTTAGGGTTTAGGGTTTAGAATTTAGGTTTTAGAATTTAGAGCGGGAGTGTCGTTTTGGAGATAAGATTTTTGAAAAATATTTTTTTTTTTAATTTCTAAAAAATAAAATACTATTTTAGTCATTTTAGTTTTTGAGGACTATTTTTGTGATATAAACTTAGAACTGTGCTATTTTGGAGATTTTCCCATTTAAATTTCTATTTTTTAATTAGAAGGTAAAATTGTAAAATTAGAAAATCACTTATGAATTTAAAATTTTATTTCAAATATTAAAAATTAGAAAAAGTTATAATATAATCGCTAAAAAATATATATATTTTTTATTTATATTAATAGAATTATACATATTTTTTCTATAAACCACATTATTTTCTATTAAATCTGCATTTCTTTTTTTACAAAACTGTATTTATCTCGCTAATCGCATGAATTACTAATTTAGGGGTGGGCGTTCGGGTACCCGTTCGGGTTCGGGTCGGGTATTTCGGGTTTGCGGGTATTTCGGTATTGGGGTTTAGAATCCGTTCGGGTATTTTTACATATCGGGTCGGGTTTGGATATTTTTAGTTCGGGTTCGGTTATTTTGGGTCGGGTTCGGATATTTAGATTTTGAAGAAAAATTTTAAATTCTTAATTACTTAAGTTTCATGTATTTAAAATTTAACTATTAACTTAACTGTTTTTTTAATGTTTAATAAGTTAGACGATTAATAAGTTTGAAAATAAATTATTGAAAATAAAAATCATTATTTTGGTTATTATTTTCGAATTTTGGATGCAAATTTTGTTTAAAGTATGAAATAAGAAGCTTAACATGCATTTTAAATGAGTAACAAATCAATTTTTTAAAAATTATATGTATATTATCTGATATGAAACTATATATAACATTAATATAAATAGTTTTAATAAAATGAGACAAAATAAACTAGGAATAAATAGGTATATATACATATGTTCGGTTATCTTCGGATATCCGTTCGGGTTTGGGTATTACCCATTCGGGTTCGGATATCCAAACTCTACTAACTCAATATCCGTTCGGATATTTTGCTACTTCGATTCGGATTTCGGTACAGATATTTCGGGTCGGGTTCGGGTACGAGTTTGGGTATCGGATAAAGTGCCCACCCCTAATTACTATTGCATACCGTACTTTAATTTCGTGTCATTTATATTATCAAATACGTCCTTACCATTCCGACCCTGGATATCTAAAACATCAAACTGTACCCTAGATATTTCGCTGGGCCAGAAGTATTCTTCAGGATATATGACTTTCACTTGGGTCATGCAACCTACTAATTACGCATAGGTCTACGCACATGCGACTATGACGTTCTGACCACCTTATCCATTCTCTTATCCCAAGATAAACTGACGACTCGTCAAGTTAATAATTTGTGAATTGCTCGGTCATGGCCATGCATTTATTGTGCAAAACTACGCCGGTCAATTTACAAGTTTGAATTGTAATTACTTTAGTAGGTTCTAACCTGGTCGTTTTTAACTCAACCCGAAATACTGACTTTAACCCGAATCGAAAAAACCGAAACCGAATCCAAATTGTTTTACAAAAATATCCGAACGGGACTTGTAAGCTTAGTACTTTGGACTATGGTTATAATCCGAACCGAACCGAAATCCGAATTAGGATCCGAAGATATCTGAAATTAGTTAATATATTAATGTTTTTATATATGTTAAGGTGATTTAGATATTTTAGTGTATTCAAAATATTTTTGTAGTTTGTTTTATTTGTTATTTTGAATACTTTTTAGTTAATTTAGATAGCTTAACTAATTTTAATTAGATTTGTAATTAATTTACATATTTTGAAACTTTTTTTTTGTCAATTTTCAAGGTTTTAAAAAATATATTTTTAGACGATTTTAAACATTGGTTAGATCCGATCCGAACCGAACCGGTAAGGAACCGATCCGAACCGAACCCGTAAGGAACCGAACCGAATCTGAACCGATAATTAGTAAAAACCGAATGGTACTTGTGAACATAACACCGAAAATCTGAAAATCCAAAAATCCAAATACCCCGGACCGAAACCGAATGGGTCACTGAACGCCCAGACCTAGTTCTAACCCAAGCTCTTCAATGTGAATGGCATTAAATTAAATGATATTATAGTAAACTTTGTACGTTGAACTATTCTGAGTTCTTCTAGTAATCTTGGTATTTCATTGAGTGAAAACATCGTATTAATGTAGTATGAAAAAGAATGAACAAATATAAATTAAGCAAAAGACATGAACACATGTCTTGACGTATCTGCTTTCTTTTGTTAAGCTCATGCAAACGTGTACTTCCACGTTAGCGTGCACACAAAGAAAAAAAAAACTCAAACAACGGTCAAGTTAACGGATAACGGCGACAAAAGCGGGAAGTTGTCCCAATTGCATAACTCCGTCAAGTTAAAAGCCTCTTTGCCGTCAACGCTCTCTTCCGTCTTCAACACTTTCTCTACCACCACCGCCACATCGTCGTCTCTCTTCCGTTTCTTCTTCTCACCGTCCGCGTCGGAGCGTGACTTCCACTTCCCAACCTCGAGTGGGAAATTAAGAATGGCCTTCGATCCTCGAAGTCTAAACGCTGCTTCGTCGTAAGCTCTAGCCGCTTCAATCGCGGTATCAAACGTCCCTAGCCAAATGCGCGATCCGCGTTTGTTCGGGTCGCGAATCTCAGACGCGAATTTCCCCCACGGTCTTTGTCTCACTCCTCGGTAATGCCTTTGCTCTTCCGGTTGAACCGGTTTAGTAACTTCCGGTTTCGGATTAAATTGAACCAATTCGGTTTTGTTTGGTACAGAGATCTTCAGTGACGGTTTTCGTTTTGATTGCGAGTCGTCAGAGGTGGATTGATTTTTAAGCTCCGGTTCAAATTGATTTCCGGTTTGATAATTTGGTTTAAATTCAAAACCGGAAACGGAAACGGAAACGTCAATGTCGAATTCAAATGGAGTCGAAATCAAATCCATGAATCTCGGCGTCGAGAGATCAATGATTTCAGAACCGGAGCTAGTTTCAGCTGATGCTGATTGGTGTATCATCCATGGATCGGTAGCCACGGGTGAAAGCTCGTCAAGAAGATGCTTCTCGATTAACCAAAGTGCAGAAGAGACTTCGCTAGGATTGGCCATTGATGTAATTTTTTTCAAAAAATGTATTTTTGAACTTTTAGTGTGAGGTTTAAATTCGTAAGAGCAGAGAAAATAGAGGAAGATGATTTGGTAGATGACGAGATGGTTTGAGTAGAGAAGAGAGTGGAAAGATGTATATATACTATACACAAGAACCATCCTTGCAGTAGACTTTTTCAATGGTGGTTGTGAATACATTTGAATTTAATTTAAAACATGAAGGGCCAACGAACCATCCTCTTGTTGTCTCTCTTGTTTTTTTAATCATTTAAACTAATCAGTCCAAATCAGGTGTAAAAGGGAGTACCACTTGGTCGCGTAATTCATGGACTTTGAGCCGTTCGATTGGATTACGAATTCAGTTTGTCGACTACAATGCTCCATCTAGTACAGTATATTTTACGAACGTTATCTCGAATATTTGAAACTTTTTTTTTTTTGATAACTAACATTTAAAGTTTTCGGGACAAACACAAATGTTACAGTGATATATTTCAAAAATATATACACATGCCAAGAAACACATTGCTTACAAACATGGCCGGATTTGGATATAGTCGGACGAAACATTCGTCTAGACTCCCCAAAATTTTAGAATTTTCATCTATAAATAAACTCCTAATCATTGATTTTGGTCCCCAAAAATTTTAGAATTTTTAAGAAATGTTTCAAAACCTCAAAATCTTAACTCCGACATCTAATGATTAACTTCATTTATATTCACCACGAATGTGATAGTCCAGTTGATTTAAATACAAATATTAATGATGTTGCGCTTTAAATTTGATCTATCCTGAAAGAGATATTTTACGCCATGGATTCTGTGATATCAGTACTCACCAAATCCTCATGATATCAGTATTCGGATCCCATACTAAGAGGATTATGGATTTTGTTTCTAAAATCTCAGATAATCAAAAGAAAAAAAAATCTTTATTCATATTCATTTAAATCGGATGAACCAAGTTAATTTGTAAATGGGTGTAAAACCACTATCTATATGAAATACAGATTAATGACTAAGAAAATTTGTATTAAATCGTGCGCATATGCTGCTAACGCATCCACATATAATCGGCACTAGATCATAACCCGCCCGACTGGGCGGGTCTTTATTTTTATGGTATGTATAAATATTTTAAAAATTATAATCTTACGGTTCCAATTTTACTAAGTAATAGTATATTGCTTAAACATAGTATTTCATCACTGTATTGTGTAACAGGACGTCCGTAAAATGTTGTGTCCCGTAAATATTTTAGTGATATTTTATGAAGTTTTTTCGACTAAATTTGGTGCAAAGTTATATACACTAAACAATTTAGTCAAATTTTTAAGTTTATTTTTTAATGAAGAATTGGAAAGCTAGTATATTACTGTTAAAAACTTATAAGAATACTATTTATAAATTAGATAAATAATATATATATTATTCTTGATATATTCCAAATACATTTAAAACATGAGTACATATATGTATAAATAATTTTCAAAAATAAAGTAATATCAATGATAAAAAACCCAAAAACAATAATAATTGTATTTTGGGCCGCAGTAATTTTTAGGTTAATAAGTAAGCCCATTAGATTTGTAAACTATCCTTGTTTCCAATCATCATATTTTAAATACTTCCTATTCATTTTTCCAAACACTTAATTTTTTGTACTTCAGCTTTAATAGTATAGATTTCTTCAAAGTGTGAATGTAGTTTTACAATCTGGATTTGGTTTACTTCTTCCAAACTTTACAAACGAAGACATTCCATTAAAATAAATAAAACAAGCGAAAACGGTGTCTTCTAACTATACAAAGCAGGATTGGTAAAAAAATACATTCACACACAATTAACCCAAAAAAAAAGAAGAGAATTGCAAATGGCTCCTTTCAAATATGATTCTCTCCACCATGCATTGGATCCATGTTTCCTTAAAACTTTGTCGAAACACTTATAGCATCAACTTCGTTTTCCATGAGTCCATTAACCTCCTCCATCTTCAGTCCACAACCGTAATTACGCGTCTTTTTTTTTTCTTAGCTTAAAAAACTCTTTTGTTTTTTAACTGAATAAAGTTTCTTCTTTAGGCCTGCAAAACAGAAAATATTACACAAACAACTTGATCGTCCATCTTCGATGTATTCAAAGTTGGTTACTCTGGCTCTATTCAAACGTGTTAACGAAATTAATAGTTTATTTTCGGGCAATTCTTTTAAATAATCCTCTTTCAAATTTTTATCACAAAAAATAGACATCAAAAAAATTAAAATAATCAAAATAACACTTTATATTTTTAAAAATTTAAGTTTTTTTTTTTTACTTTTTAAAATTTGAAACCCTATCCCAAAACCCTACTTCTCAACTCTAAACAAAAAAAATTAAAATTATTTAACCCAAGGGATACAAATCTATATTTAATAAAATATTTAAGTGCTATTTTGGTCATTTTTATTTTTAAGTGATATATTTGTGAGATTTTTTTTAGTGTTATTTTAGTCATTTTCTCTTTATTTTCTTGTATTATATAGAATAACAAATCCGACATGGCGTGAAAACAAAATAAAAATTTTTGTTTAGAAATTTAGTGTCAATAAGACAATAAATAAATATATATATATATATATATATATATATATATATATATATATATATATATATTGCAAAAAAACTTATATAACACAAATATAATTGTAACTGTAAATGTTACATATTTTCGATGGTGAAATGATTTTTATACATGTTACATAATGTAGGTTAATCTTTCTATTTTATGCGGAGAGATCCAATAATAAACAATTTCAGTTGACAAACAAAGAACCCATGCACACAATTTTCATAAAATGTGAAAACGGACATAATTAATTAAGAACATCATCAACTTGCTAATTTCGCATTGAAACGTCTACCGTTTTTACGTACGCGGATACGTATGTAGCCAAACATTGAATTATCCTTCTAGAAAAGGTTACTGGTAATAAACGCAACTCAAATGATGGTAAATCATCAACGTCTAACCAAATCAAACTCATAAAGTTAGCAGTTATAATTGGTTTGACGCATTATGGAGGGTTTAGTAAGCAGGACAAGACGGAAAGAGTCAAGTCAATGCATGCGGCCTTTTATCACAAACTCTGCATTAAAATATGGTTTCGTTATTATCAATAGAGCAATATAAAGAGTTGTCTTCTCTCGTTGGCTCCTACTGGAGTAATAAAAAGAGAGTAACAATCGTTCTCAACTAAGTCTGAAGCGTGGTGTTTCTGGATTAATATGAAGATTATCTCCTAGGAGATTCAACTATTTCAGAAGCAAATATGAAGCTTTCACATGGAAATTTTTAGTCATCCATACACTAATAGATGTGTTAGTTTACTTTGGATCCCTACTGGTGTATCCCTTTTCTATATTGTTTTTGTCAATTCTCATTGTGTAAAACTATTTGCCTAAATGGCTTAATAATACAATCCAGCGTTAAAAAAAAAATTATGGTTTCGTATTTATAGGATCTGCATGCATTGGCACTAACTACTGCCATCGATTTTTATATAAGTACAATTTTTGTAGTAGAAAACTATAGAACAAGTGATAAAGTTACACTGCATTAATTGATTTGTACTTTAAAGAATGAACCAATCTACAAACAATGTTTTACGGGGAAACCGAAATAAAATTACTAATAGCCATAATGGAATTCGATTTTGTGGTTTATAAAATATAAAATAATGGAATTCGATTTTCATTCTAATCATACTCTAGAGTAATCGGAAATGCTCTAACTTATCAACAATCAATTTTTATAACAAAACTTAAAATATAATATTTGATACTTTCAAATTCAAGAAAAATATTAAAAATTTATATAACAAAACAAATGGAGTATTTTTTTTACAAACTTCTAACAGTTCTGACTGATGCAATTCTTATCGTTTTGATTGTCAGTTTACATATAAACAATCTAAAAATATATTCAGAACTAAAACTGTATAAAAGAATCACTACTGGTTTAGTTAAATATAATTAAAAGTCTGATATACAATCAACACAACAAAATTCGTTTTTAATGAATTACTAGAAAGGTTTGGATTTAGGCTCCGATTTCTCGTACGTCCAAAATCAATATGTGCTCATACCGTAAGATTACGTAAAACATTTTTCCCCTCGAATTTTGAATTAAAAATATAACAATACCAATGCATGCCCACTAGTAATCAACCACGTCCGGTCGTGAATTTTTTGTTTGTTGACCACTGTGTCCGGTCGCAATGATGATTACTATGTGGTAATGATTATGTGGTAACAAAGCTGCGTTAGCATCCTAATCAATCACCATGACTTGCGTGTCGTTTTTCTAAATCAATGTGGCCTCCGTTGATGCGTGTTACGCACTTGCTCTATATCTGGTAAAGCCACCATATACAATTATACAACTATTTTATTATGTTTCGGCCTCCACGGGGCAACCCTGTTTAGCATAAATGATTATTTTTTTTGTTTCCATATAAATCTATATAACCAAATTTAAAGGTCAAAATAAATAATTTGAATGGAAATGAATAATTCTAAATGATCAATTGATCCAAAATAGCAGTATAAGTTTTCATCAATCAATATTCAGTCAACGTGACAACTACTCAGCATTATAAATGATAAAATGAAATTAGAAAGAACTAATCATTCATCCTTTCATTATAGCGAATATTTGAATTATTATCTAACGTGAGAAACAAATAATAATAAATTTATTTATCTTCTTTTCCTTTGAACAAAAAAACTCAAACATTGCGGTGGGAACGCACGTGCGGGGTTGTTTGCACGTATAGATTTGTGTTTTTCTACATACAAGTTTGAAAAGTCAGCGTTCATAGTCAAACAAGACTGGATTTCGTCAATTTCAAAGCTTTGAATTGCTGACGGTCATACATATTCCTTCGATCGTTCCTCAATTGTATTTTGTACCTTTTGCTTTATCTTTCCTAATCTTCTCTTTTGCAGAAAACGGTAGATTATTTTATTGTACTCATAAAATATCATTTGGACTGCATTTCCATTTGCTTTCTTATCATCAAATATAAAAGCACTCTATACTTTCGTTTGCAAACATACTATTATTTCAGTATAATTAAGTATGGTTTCATGTGTGTTGATTATTTACGTTCCGTTCTGAATCAGTTTTGTTTAAATTAACTGCTGTATCTGTGGCTTAACCCCTTAATTGGGTTAATTTGGAATGAAATTATTTTCTATTTTTTAGAAAGATTTGAACACATATATTGCATATTAGAAATTCCATAAATTAATACTCGATAATTTAATAAATCCTTTAAATTAATAATTTCTTTCAGTTTCGGATTAGACGAATGTAAAATATGTGATAGTTCGATAAGATAATAAAACTTTGAAGAACCTTTGTATAAATATATAGTCTGGATATAAAATTAATAATTAATGTATATAGAATTTATATAAATAATAATATACTGTATAGTTTGTTTTGATTCATAGTGAATATCTTTTTTTTTTTAATATGGTCTTTAAAAATATGGCCGAACCGGTTTAATAATTTCAAGTTTCTGATTAGATTGAGTCGATTCGGTTTTGGTTGATACAAAGATCTTCAGTGGCGACTTAAGGTTGGAATGGAACCGTGTTTCACGACAGTTGAGTTTTTAATTCCGAATTCAAATTGATTTCCCATTTGAAAAGTTGAGCTGTAACCATATACATATATATTTGTATCGAAATCAAATCTATGAATCTCGGCGTTGAGAGATCGATGAGTTCAAGTTGAATATCAGATTCAGAGAAATTAATTGGAGATGATGATCAGAGCGACCCAGAAGACAAGCCAGCATAGTATATTTATTAATGAAAGTTATATAAACAATATTAATGTTTTAATGAATATTGTTATTATCATAAATAAATAAAAATTATGTTTACATATAGATTTTAATAAATCTAATAAAATTAATAAAAATATAGGTGACAATTATATATGTACAATATTATTATTTTAAAAATTAAACAGAATTATAACAAGATCATGAACAAAAATTCTTTTTATAAAAATCTTTTTTTGTCAATAAAGTATTTGTCAACAATTTTTGTTATCAATATCTGTTTTCTAATCCATATCTTTCTCTAACTAAAAATCCAAACAGAATTATAAAGTATATTATTTCAATAAAAATATAAGTTGGTAACTGAAAGTAATATTTTGTGTTAAATTATTTCTAACCTAATCATAAAGACAAGTATTATGTTTTCAGTGAGAAGAAAAAACATAGAAATGGAAATCTATTTAATCATAAGATGTAACAAAAAAAAACAAAGCGGGTGTATGTGAAACTTACGTCCAAATGATAATTTGAGGATTCAGCAGAAGAGTTCAAACATGAAAACAAATGTTCAACTACTACACTGATACTACATTATATGCATTAGATTTTGAATTGATCAAAGTAATTTAGTATAACAAAACGGAATTTTAACCTGATTGGATCCATATATTAACTATAATATATGCATTAGATTTTGAATTGATCAAAGTAATTTAATATAACAAAACGGAATTTAAGCTGATTGAATCCATATACTGATGCTTTGCCCCCACCGTAGAAAACCTTAGACGACAAATATATTAATTAATCACTGTTAAATTAACATGTGGTGTCTAAACAAAATTAGTGTGACAGCCGGAGTGTATTTATTTGATTTTCAGACTGTACAAGTATTTTGGATTTTGACGACATAGCAGTAACGTTAAATAGATTTTATTGCACATAAAATCGTCCTTGAGGTTGCTTGAAAATACTTACGCACCAATTTACATGTATAAGTTAAATTTAATGCAGCGGACTTGCTCGTATATTTAAAATAACCCAAGAAACCAGGGTAACCAAGACTCCTAGTCTCCTATGATGATCCATTAGATCGATCGGGAAACAAACAGTACAGTATTATAAGAGAGGTCTCTTTTGCAAGTGGACACACGTGACAAACACACCATCAATTTGGTTACTGAACAATAAACCAAACACAAGGAAAAAGACAGAAATGAAATAAAATTATCAACAAAATTCCAAATTACTGGTGAAGAGAAGTATCTAAGACTATTTGAAGTTTTGAACATGTGAAAAGAAATTTCATATAGATGAGTTTAACTATGGCTTTTGAACCGAGTTTTCCATGAAAACCTTATCATTAGGAACTTAAGATTTCAGTACTGCAGATTTATTGACCAGAGTAGCACAAATGGTTATTTCTAAATTATACTTTCGATAAACGTCATTAGTGGATAAGTTTTTTTGTGTGTGTGTGTGCAACTGTTCTAAAGTGAAAATGAAGTTGGAAATTAAGAAAACTAGTAGTTTAGTAGAAGATAAAGGCAAAAAGCAAAAAGGGAGATGATATTATTTTGTGTCCATGGGAAATGCATCCCGATTTGTGCAGACATTTTTAAAGTGTCCCATTCAAAATAGCTATGACCCACCTTGTTAGATTTTTGTTTCACCACCAAACACAAAATCTAAGCTAGATTTCAAATTTTCAAGTAAACAAAGATATATTATTGACAACCATCTAATTAAGTACACATTTACAATTTGTAACGTGTAGTTCTCTATTTTTGATACTTTTATCTAATAACAAAGGATTTAACTTGGTTGAAGAGTTATAATATAACAAAGAATTACACATTTAGACCCTGGTTCTATAGACTAACCAAGGGAACAGTTGCTTAACAAACCCGGAACTCAAATTCAAAACCGAGAGACAAAACAAGGGACAAGTTGATAAACAAAGACCAATCAGCACCTTGCTTCCCTAAATCTCATGACGTTATTTTGTTGTTATTTTGACACTTAGACCACCTCCAACGCGGTAACATCACACTGATCCTTAACATTATTTGAATATAATACTAATATTAATGGCAATTTACTTAAGGATTGGTAACGTTAACAAGGATTCACGAGACTGATCCTTACTGACGTGGCATGATGTGGCAGTGGTTGGGGGAGTAAAAAAAAAGTCATTTTCGACAAAGCCTAGAAAAAAAAAAGAGCTCTCGACGATTAAGGCGATTTTGAGACTTGGGATTGAATTAGGGTTTCTTGATTCTGTAATCATGGAGGATGCTGTGTCTTTGGTGGGTCATCGACCTTCGATTGTGAGGATCTCTGTCAAGAACGAAGCGAAAACTCAGAAGCTAGAGCACAGTTCGATTCCGGTGAAAGGGGTTGTTTTTGATAAGATTCAGTGTGTGGGAAAGAAGCCAATCAGGGCACTTGCTATGGAGCTAACGAAAGAGATGCCTGCTTATAGGAAGAAAGACGAGAGGTTGCCAAAGACTTGGAGCTACCTTGATTCTGATTCCATTGATAAACCTGGTTTATGGCCTCCTGAGAACAAAGTCGACAAGCCTTCCTTGCACAATCCTTTGCTAAGGCAANGATTCAGTGTGTGGGAAAGAAGCCAATCAGGGCACTTGCTATGGAGCTAACGAAAGAGATGCCTGCTTATAGGAAGAAAGACGAGAGGTTGCCAAAGACTTGGAGCTACCTTGATTCTGATTCCATTGATAAACCTGGTTTATGGCCTCCTGAGAACAAAGTCGACAAGCCTTCCTTGCACAATCCTTTGCTAAGGCAATAGCGTATGGGTTATGGTTGGTTAGGTGCGATCTTCGAGCTACCTTATTCAGATCTTCTCCTTCCACGTTTTCATTTTATTTACTTATGGTTCCCTGAACTTTGCTCTGTTTTACTAAATTTCCTCTGTTTTACTCTGTTTTAGATATATATATGTATAGTTATTATAACTTCCAGTGACTGACCAGGCTAATAACAACCAGTTCATTTTCGTTTATATAATGCTTTAGAGTCAATTCTGATAGAGATATAGGACTCTGGTGCTGAAAGATTTGATTTTTACTTTATTAGATGGTGTATTATTGTGTGAACAAGATTGCTTGAAGAAATGGGTTTTGTGGTTTGTGTTGGTAATGCATCTCTTGTCTCTGTGTTTTGCAAACCTCATCACGTTGAAGAGAGCACCAGTGATAGGGATGATGATGATGCTAAAGAAGAGAGGTTGTCTTCTTCCTCTTTGTATCCTTTAGAGTCAAGGAGACAAAGCAAGGAGGAGAGTTCTCTAGGGGATATGTTTCAGGACGTGCTGCCTTTTAGTCCTTCAAGTGGCCAACTTGTTGGGTTTGGTCGTGCATATTCTGACTATTCTCACAAATAGAGACATCTATGACATAGCGCTCTCTGCTTCAAGCATGAAAGGTAATCCCTTTACTTAAAGAACTACTCTTCAAAGTCTTTGTTTGTTATGTTTGCAGGAAGAAAAGAGTGCTTGCGTCCTCATCAAACTCTCCTGCTACACATCGGTATCAGACACAGACGAATTGTACATCCCCTTCATAGACATGATCACGTTTTGGCCTCATTAAGATTGTGCCAAGGACAAGACCTTACCTTCTTCTCCATAAGTATGTCGTGAAAAGCTTGCCACAACCAACACAAACTCACTGGCTCAAGCTTCTCCTTAACAACAAATCTGAGGTAAGCTTTATCTTCTACTTTGTAGTCATAGCATCAAATTTTATTTTCTCTAAGGACTCCAAAATAGAGTACACCATTAGACTAACTTTTTTGAATAGAATCCTTAACTATTCAAACAAAAAATTAAAAACAAAAAGAATAGTTTAATAATGCTTAAGGACTCCAATGGTAGTAACACCATTGGAGATGCTCTTAAGCCTCTATAGTGTGGATAAAACGCACGTGTTTTAATTCACGAACCTTCGTAGCACTGAAAAATCCACAACTTCCTTATTTTTCTATCAGCTTTTTAATCTCCCACTACAATTCAAAACTGAATAAACATGATAAAGACTTAAAGGGGTTCATGAACCTTATCCACTATATAAACCCCTTCATCGTCTTCCCACAGAGAAAAAAAAATTTAGACATTTGATAATTCAATTATATTTTAAAAAAAAGAAAAAAAAAGGTTCAGTTAGTTCTGTAATAATGTACGGACAGGGAGAGATAATGGCGGCAGCAGAATCCGATTACGATTTGTTGGAGTCGATACGACGTCACTTGCTAGGAGGAGAGAGCGAGTTGCCGTTGAAAGAGAATGATTCCGAGGATATGTTAGTGTACAGTGTCCTCGACGACGCCTTCAACGGAGCTTGTGAAACGTCGTCGGATTTGAGCTGTTGTCTCAGCGACTTTAACGATTTTCCGGCGGTTAAAATCGAACACTCGGAGAATTACTCAGCCGTGGCGGAGAAAAAGAAGGCGGTGAAGGTGAAGCAGAGTATAGGAGATCTCAGACAAATAATCTGAAGTTTACGATTTCATTAACTTAGCTTTCTTACAACCCTTAGGTTCATTATTTATACAATGACATAAGATGAATCTAGAGACCTGACAGCTAGCCCTGACAGCTCACTCTTCGTGATCCAATAACGTGGTAAAGCGGTTGCTGAGGAATCCTTGACCAGCCGATGAGACCACTCCTTTGTCGTATCTCTCTCCTCTGTTTTGTCTTGATGTTACCGTTAGAGAGTGAGCTGAGTTGGCAGTGGGCTTGCTAACAGGCTTCATGTCCGTATGGGCTTGTTGTGTTGAAGAGAAAGGTCCACTGGGTCTAATACTCCCGCGCAAACTCGAGGTAGGTGGAATCATAACTCCGAGTTTGGAACGAAGACTGAAGTAGTTCTGTTGAGGCAGAGATTTTGTAAACACATCTGCCAGTTGATGAGCTGCTGGTATATGTTTCACCACAAGCGTTCCATTGGCAACTTTCTCTCTGGCATAATGGTAGTGAGTTGCAAAATGCTTGGACTTCCGATGAAGAACCGGATTGGCAGTGAGATGAACTGCAGAGAGATTATCACAATAGATCTCTGCTGGTCCATTTTGCTGAGCTCCTATACTCTTCAACATTTTGCTTATCCACTCTATCTCAGCAGCAGTATCAGACAGCGTTCTATACTCAGCCTCAGTTGATGATCTTGCAACAGAATCTTGTCTCTTTGCAGACCATGATATGAGGTTAGACCCAAGGAATGTGCAAAACCCTCCTGTGGACCGTCTAGTGTCTTGACATCCAGCCCAGTCGCTGTCACAGTATGCACGCAGTCTCGAGTCAGAATCTGATTCTAGTTGTACTCCCATCTCAAGTGTACCTTTGAGGTATCTCATGATGCGTTTAAGCAAGTTGAAGTCTGAGACTGAAGGTAGGTGCATCTTTTGACACACAATGTTGACAGCAAACTGAATATCAGGCCTAGTCAATGTGAGGTATTGAAGTTTACCTGCAAGACTTCTGAAATATGTTGGATTGCTAAACGCTTCTTCTTGGTGAGGAACTCTATCCAATTGAAGTGGCAAAGGAGTGGGCATTGGAGCACAGTCCAACATACCAGCCGCTTGCAGTAGATCCATTGCATATTTTGCTTGGTTCAGAAACAGCCCTGTTGGAGTAAACTGAGCTTGAATCCCAAGAAAATAACTCAATGGTCCCATATCTTTCATTCGAAATTGTTTCTTCAAAGACTGGAGCAACTGTTGAAGTAAAGTCTTGTTGTTACCAGTGATTAACATGTCGTCCACATACAAAAGAAGGAACATAACATCTTTTTCTTTCTGGTACACAAACAGGGAAGGATCTCCAGTGTTGCAGAGAAAGCCAAACTCTATTAAATAAGAGCTGAACTTGTCAAACCAAGCCCTTGGTGCTTGTTTGAGACCGTATATAGCTTTTCTCAGAAGACAAACATGATCTGGATACTGTTTATCTTCAAACCCCGGAGGTTGTTTCATATACACAGTCTCAGACAAATCTCCATGAAGAAAGGCGTTCTTTACGTCCAACTGTTTTATATCCCATCTTTCTGTTACAGCAAAATGAAGTACCATTCTCACAGTAGCTGTCCTAACAACAGGGCTGTATGTCTCCAAAAAATTTACACCCTCTTCTTGCTCATTTCCTCTTGCCACCAGACGTGATCTCAGTTTCAGAAATGAACCATCAGCATTCAGTTTCACTTTGTGAATCCAGCCACAACCAATAGGCTTTACATTCTGTGGTGGTGGAACAAGACTCCATGTTTCTGTCTCATCACACATGTCTTTTTCTTCTTGCATAGAGGCAGTCCAACCAGGATGATTTAACGCTTCACGAACTGTTCTTGGAACTTGAGGAATTCCTTTCACAGCGAGTAGAGCATAACGTGGGTTTGGCTTAATGACTCCTGCCTTTGCTCTTGTTGTCATGCGATGATTGTTTTCAACAACTTGAGCAGGTTGTGTTGCAGATACCTCTTGTTCAGACTCATTACCAGACAAGGAGGAGCTGGAGGAGCTTGAAGGAAAGACATCTTGGTGATGATCAGCAGCAACTGGAGAAGACGCATTAGTCACTGTTGGAACAGATGGCTTCTTAGAATTTACTCTGATTATTTCTTCATCTTGAGTTAGATGATCATCACACTCTGGTTGACGCAGAGCTGGTTGTTGAAGCCTCCATGCCTTGCTTAAGGAAGTTGTTGGCTCAGGAACAAGACTGCGGTATACATCTTTGTAAGGCAGTCGGTATTCATCAAACAGGACATGGCGGTTGATGTAGACCCGACCTGTTGGTGGATGATAACACCTGTATCCCTTGTAACGCTCATTGTAGCCAAGAAAGACACATAACAATGACTTCGGATCAAACTTGTTTTCAGCATAAGGTCTCAGGTATGGGTAACAGGCACACCCAAAAGCACGAAGAGCAGTATAGACAGGAGGTTTACCATTTAAAATCTCAAAGGGACTTATCATCTTGTCGTTCACAGAAGTAGGAAGTAAATTGCTGAGGAATGCTGCAGTGTAAAGAGCTTCCACCCATAGCTTCTGCGGCAAGAAACTCTGAAACAACATTGACAAACCTAGTTCCGTAATGTAACGGTGTCTTCTTTCCGCTATTCCATTCTGCTCCGGGGTATGAGGGCAGGAGACTAGGTGTTTAATGCCACAAGACTGAAAATGATCCATCATCTTTGTATTAACAAATTCACCTCCACCGTCTGATTGAAAAACTGCTATCTTTGTTTGGTATTGGTTCTCTACTTGAAGTTGGAAAGCTTTGAAGACAGAGAACACATCAGATTTCGATTTGAGAGGATAGAACCAGCAAAATCTTGAGCAGTTATCAATGAATACAACGTAATATCGAAAACCCTGAGCTGAAACAACAGGTGCAGGACCCCATACATCACAGTGTATTCTCTCAAGTACTCTGGTTGAACGGAAATCAGAATTAAAAAACGGTAATCTACATGTCTTTCCTAGTTGACATGCTTCACACAGTGACTTAGTAGTCTTATTCAAATAAATAGCATTGATTGTTGATAGATGTTGAAGAACTTGATCGTTGGGATGTCCTAGTCTCTTGTGCCACACCACATCACTCGTTCTCTGCTGTCTTGAAGAGTAGAATGACAGAAACTGAGGATCATCTAGCCGATACAGTCCTTTAGTTTTGTTTCCCCGAGTGAGAACCTGACTGGTGACCTTGTCCTTAACATATACAGCAGTAGCGTCAAATGTAAACTCACACGGAAAGTCATCAGTCAACTTAGACACAGACAGTAATGATTTTGTTATGTCAGGACAAACAAGAACATCTAATAGTGGTAAGTTACCTGTTGCAGTAGCAATAGAGGCAGCACCAACATGAGTTATCAGAAGATAATCTCCATTCCCCACTATGACCTGGTCACTGCCATCATACGCATGAGCTGTATCAAGATGCTGAGTTGTGTTGGTCACATGAGCAGTGGAGCCGCTATCAGGATACCACTCAGCTCCAGTCTGTCTGTTGTCTGAAGTTGTGTTCAAAACATTTGCCTGATGAGGATCCTGTCCATTAAAGTGCTCATCAAAGCGGTAATGACACTTATAAGCAGGATGGCCATATTTGCCACAGATTTGGCAAGTTGGTTTTGAAGCATTCTGTGCAGATCCACGACCTTGGTGAGCACCTTGACCAAACTGCTGAGGAAAGCCTCGTCCTTGGGTGGTGTATGAACCTCGACCACGGTAGCTTCCTCTGTATTGTCCTCTTCCTCTGTAGCCACCACGATTCATGTAGTAAGCTTGATGTGGTGATGGTTCAGCAGAGGTTTCATAAGTACGAATCTTGTCTTCAAAACCAGTGAGTTTATGAGCAACATCATCAAAACATGGACCTGGTAAAATATCCATTGAATGCTCAATAATGGCACACACAGCTTCATACTCTTTGCCAAGTCCATTAAGGACACCGTAAATCTTCTCGTGTTCGGTAATAGGTGCTCCAATGGAGTCAAGTTGATCACAAAGAGATTTTATCTCAGCAAGATACACTGACATCGTCTTGTTTCCTTTTGTGGTAGTTTGAACTTTTCTTTGCAGATCTAGACGACGTGTGGCAGATACACGGTTGTATTTCTTAGCCAGAGCCAACCACACTTCCTGAGACGTGTGGAGACCATAAACAGACTTGAGAGCATCTTCTGAAAGGGTTCCGTACAACCACGCTAGAATAAGCTGATCTTTCTGCATCCACTTTGTGTACTCTGGATTGACAGCATCATTAGCTTCATCTCCTTGTCGAACCACAATCGTAGGAGGGGGTCGCAGTGTAGCTCCGGTGAGATGTCCAAGGAGCATCTGACTGGAAATGAACTGTTCGAACTGTAGTTTCCATAGAAGATAGTTGCCGTCTTTGAGTTTTAGGTTTACGGCTTGAGTAATAGTTAATGGAGCCACCGTAAACGCTTCTTGATTCTCATCCATGATCTACTTCCAGAGCTCTGATACCATGAAGGTGAAGCAGAGTATAGGAGATCTCAGACAAATAATCTGAAGTTTACGATTTCATTAACTTAGCTTTCTTACAACCCTTAGGTTCATTATTTATACAATGACATAAGATGAATCTAGAGACCTGACAGCTAGCCCTGACAGCTCACTCTTCGTGATCCAATAACGTGGTAAAGCGGTTGCTGAGGAATCCTTGACCAGCCGATGAGACCACTCCTTTGTCGTATCTCTCTCCTCTGTTTTGTCTTGATGTTACCGTTAGAGAGTGAGCTGAGTTGGCAGTGGGCTTGCTAACAGGCTTCATGTCCGTATGGGCTTGTTGTGTTGAAGAGAAAGGTCCACTGGGTCTAATAGGCGGTTCCAGTAAAAGGAAAGCATTATAGAGGGGTGAGAGAGAGGCCGTGGGGGAAATTCGCGGCGGAGATACGTGATCCGGCGAAGAAGGGAGCGAGGGTATGGTTAGGGACGTTTGAGACGGGGGAAGATGCAGCTTTGGCTTATGATAGGGCTGCTTTTAGGATGCGTGGTTCCCGCGCTTTGTTGAATTTTCCGTTGAGGGTTAATTCAGGTGAGCCCGACCCGGTAAGGATAAAGTCTAGGAGATCTTTTACGTCCTCTTCTGAAAACGGGAAGACGAAGCGGAGGAGGGAAACAGAAATGGTCTCCTCGGAGTTGGAGGTGAAGTGCGAGGTTGCTTAAGAGACACGTGTCAGTTACTTGTTGGTGTCGTTAGTTTAATGTGCGTTATCTGATGAATTTCATTTGTTTTTTTGGTCTTTTTTACTGAACTAAACAGAGCCATTTCTATTGTTAGATTCTTTTAGATAAGAATTATTGCATGATTTTCAATAGATTTCTAACCTGGAAAAAGACTAAAAGTTTGTTTTCTATGTTTCAGTTATATATCTACTAAAGACCGAGACATCTCATTTAAATAGTATACTAGAGTCGTTATAATACAAATCAAATATGTGGTGGTAGCTGTGTGTGTTTCAGCTGTTAAAAACTGAATCCTTAGCTGACTAATACACCATGATTCGAGTTCGTAGTTCCTCATCTAAATTAATTTTGAGAACCTTAAACTTAACTTACCTAACATGCATATGTATCAACTTCAGTTAAAATACTCTGGCCGGTTTGAATCTGCAAAGTAACACAATGATGATGAAAACTAGTGCTTGCTATAACTAATCTATAGGGGAAAAACACTTGCTCGTTAGGCTTTTATAAGATCATATGCTATAGTGAAAATATGAGATGATAGACACTTTCATAAGAAGACTTATCAAATCTTTCCAATGCTGGTTCCTCATAAAAAGACACAAAGAGAGGATTTCATACCCAATCTTTCGATTCATCTCTTTATTTGGGTAAATGTTTAAAAATAAGAGTTATATTTCAGGGGTTGTGGTGTTCATGATTCTGATTCCCTAGTATACAAAAATCATTTCAAAATTCTTATACAATAAAATATGAACCTAAAATACGAATTGATGTAAATCTTATACTATAAAGAAGAGTTTTCTCTCATTTCAGCTTGCCATGTCACTAATTAGTGAATGGAGAAGCCAACACGTGTCCAACTATTGTTTTTGTATTTTGTTAACAGGCTTCCACGAAACTTTTTTTGTGTGTGTTTTAAATTGGGTTTGCACTAAACTTTTAAATCTGTAGGTTATGTAAATTGGTATTTGGGACGATATCCTAATGCTTGGCCCGTCTTGCCTATGTCTCCTTCCTAATTAACATTTTAGGGTTCCTAGGCGCATCCAAGATCTGCTTCCGTAAACCAACAATGGTGGTCTGAATTTGCATGTGCGTCGAGGCGTCGTCTTGATCTCCAAATCGGTCTCTGTTCATGACGTTTCAGTCTCTACTCATCACCTTGGAATCGTTACAAATCGAATTGAATGAACGTCATTAATCTAAACTTCACTCTTCAAGCCCACTACAACCATTTGCATTCAATGATTCTTATCTTTTATCCAGGCGATGACTCTCACTTATAAAACGGTAATTCATCCCATTCACTCATTGTCTCTGTATTAACTTTTTCGTTTCATGAACCTGCTCTTGAGTTTTAATACTTACATGAATCTCAGGTGATTCCACACGCAGAACAATTATTTCCAAGAGTGAAACAAAAATGTTCCACGAAGCCTTGGTTTTTTGCAGAAAATATCAAACTGTTTGGAGGAGTTGATTGGTTAAAACGTTTAGAAGGGAATGTAGGTACATTGCGAATTACTGCAATTCAAGACATGGTGGGGATAACAACCCTGAAGATGACATGAAACATGTGCTCCTTTTGAGAGCCCTCTAGGTGAACCCAACTCAATTACCAAGCATTCCCTTCCACCTGATGATAATACGTTTGGACCAACATAGTCGGTGCAGCCAACTTTAGTCACTACAGAGCAGACTGCCGCTGGTGATTATCCTTCTGATATACAAGGTTAAGCAATAAGCAACCCAAACAAGAAGGCCTACAAAGCTTAGTATTATCAGTGAAGCACTATCAAGAAACCACCACCCACTCTTTCCACCATGCTTAATCTAGATTTCTCACTTTATGCCTATGCAAATAAAGGTTTTTGGATACTTTGTCCACCATTATCTTTAAATGCGTTTGTTGCAATTCTGGTTCTGTAACTTTCTCAATCCTTTGATATTTAAAAAAAAAAATATAAATTGTTATTAGATTCTACAGATTCTCTTAATAATGTCCACTTTTAAAAATTTAAAAATTTGCTATTTATCAATCTACCTTATTTGTTCAATCTTAGTGGTTAACGTCACCACCACCGGAAGCAAAACAACTACTGTGAGGTAATCCCATATGGAGTGAGGTCACTGAACACTACGTGCCAATATCCCACTTAAAATTTTTACTTTTCAAACCAACAACACTCTTTATATATTTCCTCAGAAAAATAGTGTTGTCACAATCTCAAACTAAAAAACTCAATTTTAGACTATAGAAGCACTCAAGAATGGTATATGCACTAACTCAAAACCTCCCGTTAGTGGAGATCCTTACTTCGATGAGCATAACCTCCAGATCGAAAAATGCACATCTTAGAGACGAGGTTTTGATACAGAAGTTAATACTCACGCTGCCCTAACTAGAAAAATACAAACCAATGAAAAAGCCTTATTTCACGTTACAAAAAACCTCAAACACGAGTCACACAGCCAGGCACAAAGCATACTACATATTCCAAACTTCATATGGTCCAACCAAACTTACTCACTACCAAATACACCAATTTTTTAATTTCTATATAAATAAAATTTAGACCTTTATACTTCAGACTTCAGAACAAAAACTGATCAAACCCATAAAACGTATAAATTTAGGATCTCTCCATAGAACACATACTCTTAAAGTAAATCTGATATATAGTAAAACTAGCTTAAACTGTTCTTTTGAGTACTACACTTCCAATCACTAACACACGCCACAGCCAGCATTTTCTTCCAAAATATAGTAAAAGAAATAATAATTTGTAGGTTTTACTACTATGGTAATGAAAATCTAAATAGTTTTTTGTATTTCTGGTTTAACAAACATTTTAGTGGTTTTAGAAAATTAATTATCTGTTTGTGGAAGAAGAAAAAAACCTAATTTATTCCAAATTAAATTTCATGTCTTTTTTAAAAATATATTTTTTTACTATGGATCCTCCAAATCTTCACAATAAAACATCTTGGTATGTGATCTATTTAGCAATCAAACTGGCGAATGGAACATATATACCATTATGAATCTCTTCCTTCAAAACATGCTAACATGTGCTTAAAAGTAAAGACCAAGGAAAAATAGTCTAGATGGCTGATGTTTGGACTACCAAACCTTCACCAAAATTGACAGTTTTTTTTTTGAACAATATGCTAAGTCTACGGCTAGCAAGAACCTCAAAAAGAGTCATATACATTAATTTGCAGCTACTAATACTTTTATAATAATAATAAATAATAATAATAATAATATTAAAATACCATAACTCTTTAATATAGAAACAACTATTTAACATACAAATATATATTATCACATATGATCCCTCCATATCTAAAACTTTACAAAATATAAAAATCATTATCCTACACATCTCTTGCAGATGCAAACTTGCAACACAAACCACAATGCAAAAAAAAAATAGTAACCGAGATAACAAATAAAGTATCCTACACATTTCTTGCACATACAAACCTGAAACATAAATCACAATACAAAAAATAGTAACCGAAATCACAAATAAAATATATCCCGCCCGTAGAGCGGACCTGCCCTAGTATTTTTTTAAGAAAATAGAATTCGACTGATTATAGTTTAGCCCATTTATTTATAAACTATAACCCTAAACACTAAACAGAACCCATCATATATTGATCGGGCCAAGGCCCAAACTCTGTATTTAGCATCTCTAGGTTTTAATCGATAGTCGCATAATCTCAATACCTTGAGCCGCATCTTGCTAGGGTTTTACATTTCGTAAGCTTCGTCCACTCTCCTTCGACATCTGAGCCAACTGTTGTCCGAATCCTCTCTTCGATCTTTGATTCAGATTTCAACATGGAGTCGTGTAGTCAATAAGGTTTTTCCCTCTCGAAAAATCCGTAAAGCTCTCGTATTTGATTCGCTTTCACCGGACCTGAGATGGCGACTGTGAACCCGTTTGATCTCTTGGGAGTTGACGCTGAGGATCCGAGCCAGATTGTTGTGGCTTTGCCCAAGAAGGTCGAGACAGCTGCTCCTGTGTTGCCTGCTAAGGCAGCTAAGTCTCAGACCAAACAGGCTCCTCCTTCTCAATCTGGTAAGATGTTATCTGGTTTGTGTAGATAGTGAACAGGTTCAGTGTTTAGAAATGTTGATTGGTTCATTTAAGTGGAATCTTATTGAAAAATGTATGCTTTTGTTTTGTCCGAGTTTTTGTTTTTTACTGTGTCTTACGTGTTTCTCTTGTGTGAGTATGTCTGCATAATCTTTTGTAGTAGGCCTAAGCTTAACTAAGGAGCTTTGTGTCTGAAAAGTACTTCTTTTTTTTTTAATCTTTGATGCGTACTCATTTTGAAATATACATCAGAAGGTTTTCATTTGCATTGATGTCTTAATAATTGCTGGAATAAAATGTGTATGACTTTTATCTTTGTTAAATGTAGTGAGGGAGTCAAGGAATACTCCTTCAGGAAGTCGTGGTGGAACTGGCGGTCGTGGGGCTCCTCGTGGTTCATTTAACCCGGGTGGAAACAGACCTTATGATCCGAAAGATGGACCAAAGGATGGGGAAAGAAATGGTGGGTTCCGTGGATACCGCGAAAGTGGTGGTCGCGGAGGTCACGCTGGTGGATTTGCCAATGGTAAGACAGGTGATGTGGAACGCCCAAAGAGGGTCTACGACCGCCGTAGCGCAACAGGTCGTAGGTAAACTTTATTTTCAAGTCGCTTACTATATTTACTGCTATTTTGACTGCTACTGTTTGTGATTTTTTGTTTTGTTTTGACTTGATGTTTTGCTAGTAATGACCTGAAACGAGAGGGTGGTGGTCGTGGAAACTGGGGTACTCCTGAAGATGATATCCCACCGTAAGAATCTTGCTCTTCAGTTTGATCTTACTGCTATTTTATTTCAATTTTTTGTACATTGTCTTGTGCGTGTAGACCGAATTAAAAACTCTTATATGTTTGTTTAAATATTAGACCAACCGAGGAGCCCACAACAGAGGTTGAGAAGAGCCCTGTTACTGAGAAGGAAGGTGGTGAGGATGACACCACTGATGCAAAGAGAGACGCTCCTGCGGATGAGCAAGAGGAGAAAGAACCTGAAAACAAGGTATAAACATCTTTGGCTACTAATATATTCTTAAACATGTTATATGAGATGAGGAATGTTCAAAGTGTTAGTCTCAAGGAAGTATGTATACTAATTATAAATGAATAAATGGGTTTTGTTATAGGAGATGACATTGGAAGAGTATGAGAAAATTCTGGAGGAGAAGAAGAAAGCTCTGCAAGCCACAAAGGTTGAGGAAAGGAAAGTTGACACCAAAGTGTTTGAGTCTATGCAACAGCTCTCTAACAAGAAGGCCAACAATGAGGAAATCTTCATCAAGCTGGTGAGAATCTGATTTTTCTTTTTTCATCTCTATTTCTATGACAATAATAGAGCAAAAGTTGATTCTTGTTTTGTTTTTGTTTCAGGGATCCGACAAGGACAAACGCAAAGATGCTTCTGAGAAAGAAGAGAAGGCCAAGAAGGTCTTGTTTCCTTTTCCTACCATCCATAATGCATGTCATTCGGGTTTTAACATTTTTTGTGCTGAAACTATTCTTGTTTTGTGTGTGATTTTGTAGTCGTTGAGCATTAACGAGTTTTTGAAGCCGGCTGGTGGAGAGAGGTACAACCCAAGAGGTGGGTACCGTGGAAGAGGAGGTCGTGGACAGAGAGATGGAGGAGGTCGCGATGGTCGTGAACAGAGAGATGGAGGAAACCAAAGGCATGGTGGAGCACCTGCTCCGGCGATCGGAGACAGTGCTCAATTCCCATCGTTGGGCAAGTAGACCCCTGTTGGTCCTTGAGCCTCTATCTATCTCTTTACTCTTTTTTTAGTTTGATTTTTGTTCTTAGTTCTGTCATTTTTGTTACACTTTCTCTACAAAACAAGTTTGGAGACTTTGAAGTTATGATGGATCTGAACTCGTTAGTTTCAAATTCTGTTATTAGGGACATAATTACAATCATCTAAAGTGAAATGTTTATTGGAAATGCAACATAAGGCCAACATCATCGATCTTGAGCTCAACCTTAATTGATTCCAATTTTTAAAAGCATTTTCTTAACAGGAAGTATCGAGTTTCTCATACCATTTTGAGAACATTTTTAAACAGATTATCTCAAATTTATTAATAGTATGATCTCAAATTTGGAAGAATACTATTTACAACCTCATTTTAGTGTTACATTTTTACTGATCTTTACACTTTTATATGATATTGTTTTTTATTTAAAAAGATTTAATATTTGAGTGTTTATACTTTAAAAAAATTATTAAAACTTTTATATTACAATCCTATGTTTATATAAATTAATTCTTACAGAAACTAAATTTAATTATAAAATAAAATATGGTTAAAATAAAATTAATTTTTTGGAAAAGATTTGTGTGTTTTTAATATAACAAGTATTAGTTTTGTAGAGAAAAAAATGAAGCAAATTATAGAGGCTTTCTTCTATCTTTTCTAATTTCTTACTTTTTCATTTTTTCACTAATACACATGCTCTAATATTGTTACGATAATGTACTTAGAATCAGGTTCAAGAGTGGAGAATTAAGAAAAGGCTTGTCTGCTTTATTTGCATAAATGGTCTTCCACTATAGAGTTTATGGGTTTCAAACTTCGAAATACATCAGAAAAAGAAGAAAAAACTAAAAAAACGAAAGAAAAAGAAAGTTGTCAATTTGAGAAGTCTTACATGCAATGCAAACAAATGATTATAAGGGAGTGTTATGATCCAAAGAGACTTATGGGACTATAGTGAAATCAAGATGAGCAACAGCCTGATTGCTGGTTCACTGGCTGTCCGCGAATCTGGACCGTCGGTGGCTTGGCACCTCCAGCTGGTTGGCTGGCCATTCTGCAAACAGAAACAACAAAAACCGTTCAAGTATGGAAGAGAGAAACGGTTTGACTTTCAAGGAACAAAAGTAGAAACTAATTACAGACCTGGTCTTGATTGCAGCAGTCATGGCCATGAACGCTTCTTCAACATTGGTTGCATTTTTAGCACTTGTTTCCAAGAAAGGGATCCCCAGTTCATCTGCAAAAGCCTGTAGAAGGAGGAGAAAACAATCTTCTTATTATCATTTCATCAAGGTTTATGCAAAAGCAGCCACTTGGTTTTGTTTTATTACCTGAGCTGTCTCAGTGGATACAACCTTCTGTGAAGTGAGATCGTTTTTGTTTCCAACCAGTAGCTTGTTCACATTCTCACTGGCGTAACGGTCGATTTCATTCAGCCACTGCTTGACGTTGTTGAAGCTCTCTTGGTCCGTGACGTCATAGGTAACCTGCGAAGAAAAGCCAATGATGATGAGGAAGAACCAAAGGATGGATGTATAAACGAAAACATTATTGCTTTGTGAGAGAGAGAGAGAGCACATACAATGATCCCATGAGCTCCTCTGTAGTAGCTACTGGTGATAGTCCTGAAACGTTCTTGGCCTGCTGTGTCCCACTGTATACACGGTCATTGCCACGAGCTATATTATATGCCTTTTCCAAATTTTAATTAAAGCTGTTATCAAGAACACTTACGATCTGGAGTTTGATTGTCTTTCCGTCCTGTTCAACTGTGCGGATTTTCTGAAACACATCATTAGTCAAAATTAATACTTATTCAGTTTATGCATGGCAACAAGGATGTGAAGAGTAAGCTTACAAAGTCAACACCAATGGTACTGATGTAGCTATCCAGGTAAGAATCATCCTGTACACATAAATTCGTGATATCGAATTATAAGCACACAAAGAGTTACAACGATTAGAGAAAACTAAGCGCCACTGAACTGACTAGTAATTTTTGAGAATCAAGTATTAAACTTCAAAAACGAATAGATTGTTGCTTGTGTGCAATGTTAAAAGGCAATTACCAAAGATAACACACAAGAGAGTAACAACGATACCATAGTGTAAACTGAGAACTAAGGAGCCATTGAACTGACTAGTGATTTTTTTCAGAAACAAGTAGTAAACTTCAAAGACTCGTAGATTGTTACTTGCGTTCAATGTTAAAAGGCAATTACAGAAAGATAATACACAAAGAGTAACAATAATAGCATAGTGTAAACTGTGAACTAAGTGGCCATTGAACTGACTAGTAAAATTTTGGAGAAACAAGTAATAAACTTCAAAGACCCATAGATTGTTACTTGTGTGCAATGTTAAAAGAGGCAATAACCAAGGATACGACATGTTAAACAATTATAAAGGTGGAGAAAGGAAGTAAAGCTTTACTTACAGCAAACCTTAGAAGCAAGCAGGATTTTCCAACACCAGAATCACCAATAAGCAAAAGCTTGAACAGGTAGTCACTGCAAATAAAACAATAAAACGGATTAAGACAGAACGATAACAACATTAAGACAATCTAAGACTTAAAAGGATGCCTTTTTTATTTATTTGCCATGTTACAGTGTATGTCTAAAATTGAAAAACAATTAATCTGAAAGATATGTAGATTAAATTTGTTCGCATAAATCGAAACCATGAATCCTCTATGCGAGAATAATATCAAAAGGTGACACAGCCTCGAATTGCAACTACAGAAATTGCGGATCTCATCAGTCAAATTCCCCTAGATCCAATCTATGTAAGATCCTAATCAATAATCGATCTTATACAAAGAGAGAGATGCAACTCAGAAACCTACATACCAACAACGATCCAAAGCAAACATCGAAACGATTCAAACACATCAAAAAGAACAAAAAGCGGGTAAATCGATCCAAATCATTATAGATGCAATCAAAATCACGAGAAGAGAAGAGTCTTACTATTCAGGATTCATGGCTATATCTCCTAACGAATCAAACGAGAATCAGGAGGTAAACGGATAATCCGGCGATAGTAATTTCAGCGATCGTCGTCGGAACAGAGACGAGAGAAAGAGAGAGACCTAAACGATGAATGTTTTTTTGCTATTTATTTTATCTTTTTGTCCTCTTTGGCTTTAACTTATTAACTTGATCTCTCTGCCTCTTTTTTTTTTGTCACGTAATAAGAAATAAAAAAGTGGGACCCATGCTTTCGTGGAAAATTATAAATGCGTTTGCTTTTGATGTTTGAATGCTGACTTGGCAAAAAAATAATCAAATCAATCAATCTTTTCTTCTCCTTTTGACACTTTTTTTTTCTTGAGAAAATAGTTTTTTTAGACCAAAACCATTAGGAAGTTGTCCTTTTAGTCTAATCTCATTTAGTTATTGTCCCATTAGGTTAAGTTTTTTTTTAAATGGCAATAATACCCTTAGAACAGTTTAATAATTCGTAATTATAATTAGAAAATAATAATAAAATTATTATTTTTGATTAAAAATTTGTATTAGAAATTAAAAAAAAATTAAATAAATTACAAAAATTAAAAAATTAAAAACTATATATTTTCGATTTGATCATAAAGTATATTCGAAATTAAAAAAAAAAATAAAACTTAATAATTCGTAATTATAATTAGAAAATAATAAGAAAATTATTATTTTTGATTAAAAATTTGTATTAGAAATTAAAAAAATAAAATAAATTAAAAAAATTAAAAACAATATATTTTCGATTTGATCATAAAGTATATTCGAAATTAAAAAAAAAATTAAAACTTAAAAAAATAAAATAATATATTTTGATTTAATTAAAAAGTATATTTGAATATAAAATAAAAATTAAAAAATTAAAAAACCCCATATTTAAAAAAAATGGAGTTTTAAATATGGTAATAGAATATTCTCTAAGATATTCTTGCTATATTTTCGGATCTAATAATATTTATCCGTAGAATTCAGATTCTACTAAACGTAGAACTGTGTAAAAAGATATGAAATCAGTTTCTACGTGTATTAGAACGTTGTGGGAATTTAGATTCTGACTTCTACTTGTCTTAGATTTAAGTACGAATTTAGATTTCAACTTCTACTCTTTTTAGAACTATATGATAAGCGTGGAATGTGTATTCCAAACTATTTTAGATTCATGTTATCCCCGTAGAAAACATATTCTGCAATTCGTAGAAATAGTGAAAAAAGTAGATTCCGTATTCTAATCCGTAGAATACATATTCTAATTTCGGTAGAATAGATATATGAAATTATTATTTACATATTTTTAAAAAAAGAAAAAAATATCACTATATAGATATAGAGATTTCATCATTATGTACTATTTTTTTAAAAAAAATTGCTTCATATATCTATTTTTTTTAATAATTTCGAAAATACATAAAGGGCATTAAAGTCAAAATTGGTACAAAATATAATTTAGTCTAAAGGGACAATATCCAAACCTATTTGGTCTAAAAAAACAGTTTCCCCTTTTTTCTTTCTATTTGATTCTTCTATCTATACACTCGGGTAGGAAAACTAAAGTTTAGGAGGAGATTAAAGTTTCGAATCTGATCAACCTTACTTTTAAGATATTGATTACCATGCTTTTTGGAAGAAATAAATTTTAATGAGAGTGTATATTCGTTGTACAAAAAAATATAGACAAAGAATGATGATATCACATTTGATTGTTATTTTTTGGTGATAAATTTTAATATTTAGCTTATCATCGCTTGTCGTGTAAGTCAATGATAGCCCGAACATGTAGACGACTTAAATAAACTAAAATCTCTTTAATTATTTCATTTATGTTTAAGATGAATTACAGCCTCTCATCTATAGGCCTACTCTCATCATTCATGTAAAACTGCGTAACTCCACAAACTCAAGAATGTTTGGCACCATAAATTATAGCCTTCACCACATGTTCATGCAACTTACAAGACAGGCAGGTAATGAAGTGGATTTTTATAATGAGTTGCTAAACAAAAATGATGTTGTTCTTGAATCGATGTTGTATAATAAATGACACGTACTTTTAGTGATCATTTGTACACATCTTTCTGAGATAAACGAATAAGTTTTTTTTGCCAAAAAAAAAAACAAAATTAGTATATAGCTCATGCAGACTCCACAACTACAAAAACATTTAAACAGACGGAAGGCTCAAACAGATTATGCAATCATTTGAATTTTAAGTTTGATTAGTAATACTCTTTCGCATGTATACATCAATAACTAGGTGTTTTGCCCGCACATTCGGGCTTAATTATCTTTAAATCAATTTAAAAAAATATCAAAATAAATGATTATTTGCCTCCAAAAAAGTCGATCTTACAGAAAAAATAATATTAGTTTGGATAACTATACAATATATTTGAATTTATTTTTATCAAACACGTATTTTCTTTCTTTTTGAATGAATTTTTATTTTATATGATTAATTCATGTTTAAGGTT
>CAKOAT010818486.1:36352-70760 GCA_932364175.1 Eruca vesicaria subsp. sativa | reverse complement strand
ATGTGAGTTCAGAGGCGAAAAATAACTTCACAAATATCTATCATTATATTATATTATTATATTCTTTTAATAAAAAATTACGTATTATATTTTTTTCAATTTTCTCTTTTGAATTATATGCAATTGAAGATTTTATTTTATAAATATTTATTTATGTGTTTTCTGTTTTTGTTTTTAAAATAATTACAGATAATAACACAATATATATAGGAATTATATTTTCTTTTTAAAATAATTACATTTTATAATTTTTCAATTTTCTCTTTTGAATTATATACAATGTAATTTTTTATTTTATGAATATTTATTTATGTGTTTTCTGATTTTGAGTTTTTTTTATTAAAAATATATTTTCCGGATAACAACACAATATATATAGGAATTATCTTTTTTATTTTTAAATATATATTTAGAGTATGGATAATTCTTATTATTATTATCAGTTTAAATCATTTATATAATCAAATAAATATTAAATTCGTTTTTATTTTTGGCTGATTTATATATATTATTCATTAAGGGTATAAACGATATTAACCACTCCAACTTTTAACGTGAGAGCTCCGTTGCGAAAAATCACTTCGCAAATAATAGTATAGATATTTTTGATTATATTTTTTTAATGTTTTAAATTTATAAAAGATAAATATCTACATATATTGTATATAATATTAATGCATGTATTAAGTTTTTCAAATTTATTTTATGCAATAAAAGATAATTTATTATGTTGACAAATTTGGTCATATGTAAAAATGAATATTTAATTTATTACTAAATATTTCAAAAGCATTAGTATTTTTAGTTTATGTTACGTGATAAAAATATTTATGTTACGATAAAAAACTTTTATATAAAGAATTTATTTTTAAATTTTTATTAATATTTTAAATATATAAACATTAATTTATTTTAATTTTATTTTAATTGATAGTGTATTTTAATTGATATTTCAAATTTGTAAAATTATTATGTCCGTACGTGCAGCCAAAACACATAGTTACTAGGTGTTTTGCCCGCACATGCGGGCTTAATTATCTTTAAATCTATTTAAAAATCATCAAAATAAATGATATTTGCATCCAAAAATTTAACCTAAAACATTAATATTTTTTACATGATAAATTTATTCACAAATTAAAAGAATATACTTATTCCTTTTAAAGTTTAAAAAATCTAAAGTCTATTTCCTTTCTTCTTAATTAATAAAAATATAGAAATCTATCTTTCAATTTGAAAAATTGAATCGATAAATATACATTCAAAAATTGATCTTACAAACAGAATAATATTTGTTTAGATAATAATACAATTAAATTTTATTTTTGCCAAACACGTTTTTTTTTGTTTTTGAATGATTTATTATTTTACTATGATAAATTCATGTTTAAGGATTACTTATATATAAAAATATAAAAATAAATTTAATTTAACGTGTGAGCCCAGAGGCGAAAATAACTTCACAAATATATATATATATATATATATATATATCATTATATTATATTATTATATTCTTTTAATTTGAAAATAATTACGTATTATAATTTTTTTGAAAAATTTATTTTCAATTATATACAATTAAAGTTTTTACTTAATTAATATTTATTTATGTGTTTTATGTATTTGAAATTTTTTTATTAAATATATTTCCTGGATAACAACACAATATATATAGGAATTATCTTTTTATTTTAAATATATATTTAGATTATGGATAATTCTTATCATTATTATTAATTTAAATTATTTATCTAATCAACTAAATATTAAATTCGTTTTTATTATTGGCTGATTTATATATTTATTCATTAAGGGTAATATCGATATTAACCGCTCTAACTTTTGACGTGAGAGCTCCGTTGCGAAAAATCACTTCGCAAATAATAGTATTTTATGTGTTTTATGTTTTTGAAATTTTTTTATTAATTATATTTTCTGGATAACAACAAAATATATATAGGAATTATCTTTTTATTTTAAATATATATTTAGATTATGGATAATTCTTATCATTATTATTAATTTAAATTATTTATCTAATCAAATAAATATTAAATTCGTTTTTATTATTGGCTCATATATATATTTATTCATTAAGGGTAATATCGATATTAACCGCTCTAACTTTTAACGTGAGACCTCCGTTGCGAAAAATCACTTCGCAAATAATAGTATAGATAGCTGATTTAGTAGTTACCTAATCATGAAACTGATATATGTTTTAATACTTCCCATTCATAAAAAAACGTTAACAATATGTTACAATAAACATATTTTTATTTGTAAGTGATGGACCATCCCAAGTTCTAAAAACTGGGAGATAAACAAGCAGTAGAGCATTAAATGTAACTACTGCATTTTTAAATAAATATGGGCCAATATACAGGCCCAGTAAAGTTAGTAAATGGCCCATAAAACTAATTGCAGGCGTGGATAAGAGATTACAACATTTGCCTGTGGAGTGCTAAAACGCTGAAGCTGATAAGGCTTCGTTACTCTGCAAACATGGCGACGAGCTCTCATCTTCTTCTTCCTCAGGTTCTTCTTTTCTCTTGAATTATCTACTTATCTTGTGCTGATCTTCCTTTCTTTCTTTTTTGATGAGACAGGCACTGCATATGATACCGAGAATCCCTACAAAGAATCTATGTGTTTCTTCATTTACACCATCAGTGAACTCTCGGAGGATACCATTTTCTAGGGTTTCTCTAAACCATTCAGTCTCCAACTTTGGCTTCGCGATTGATTCCAGGAAGAGAAGGGAGTTCATCGCTAAAGCCGAAGAAGACAGCACTGAAGGTGAAGACACTGAAGCTGTTTCGGAGGATGTTGCTGAATCAGGAGAAGCCACTGAGGTGGTGGAAGTTAAAACTCCTTGGAAGCCAAGGACCAAGCTCGGAGATGTCATGGGGGTAATAATAAGTTAATAATCAGTAATTTATCAAATGTGTGTTCTATAAAAGCATGTGAGATATGTTTGTTTTTGTGTAGATACTGAACCAGAAAGCAATTGAGGTTTCAGAGAAAGTAAGACCGGTTCCAGAGATTAGGACAGGGGACATTGTAGAGATCAAACTGGTTAGTTCTTTTGTTCTTTGGTATATTATTATCTGAAGTCATTCTTATGCATAAACTGCAACGATTTGATTTTTGACATGGTGGTGGGGGGTTTGATTTTTGAACAGGAAGTTCCTGAGAACAGGCGTAGGTTATCAATCTACAAAGGTATAGTGATGTCTAGGCAAAACGCAGGCATCCACACTACTATTCGTATCCGGAGAATCATTGCAGGCATTGGTGTTGAAATCGTCTTTCCTATGTAAGTATCTCTTCTTTCCTTGCCACTCTTAGTTAATAATACACACACTAGCTCTGGTATATTGCTACACATGTAATATAAATCGGAGTTAACGGGTCTTTGACCATTTGGTAGTGATTAAGGAGTAGGGACTAGAAAGCAAACTTGATATGGTTATCATGCTCTTCCTTAAATAGGAAAAAATAAGTAGAGTTTGGATTCTGAATCGTCATAAATGCATCAGCTATCTTCATGTGAAAAAAGTGGGAAAACATTTGCTACTTCAAGTATGAAAATATAAGAACAATCACAGAATAGTTCATCAACCTTTAGTCCTAATCACTCTAGAGTCAGACTACTAGTTTCCATGAACTTGGTAGTAAAATTGGCCTGAATCTACAATGAAGTGGGGATTAAGAGTATGTATGTGATGTGTTTTGATCTGAACAGATACTCGCCCAACATAAAGGAGATAAAAGTGGTGAGTCACAGGAAAGTGAGAAGAGCAAGGCTTTACTATCTGAGGGACAAACTTCCTCGTCTCTCCACTTTTAAATGAGCAACCAAACCAGTCATGTGCTGTGTTCAAACTCCGAAGGTAGCTACTCTTGTATCTTCCCTTATCTTGTAAGACTGTTTGTTTATTTGCTTGTCTTTTGGATTTTGTTTCTCTCCATGTAATTTAAAGTGACATTTGAGTTAAGTAAATCAAAATGCTTTGTGAGGCTCCCTGTTGATGTTTTGATCTTGAGTAGGAATGTGGAGTCGTTAGATTTATATTGAAGTGCTTATTGGAACTAATGATTTTTCATGTAAAGCAAAGAAATTAATATTCTGGAAAATCCTATTGAGTATATTTCCTTGTCTCTTTCTCTCTAATGACTAACTAGGGGTGGGCGTTCGGGTACCCGTTCGGGTTCGGGTCGGGTATTTCGGGTTTTCGGCTATTTCGGTATTAGGGTTTAGAACCCGTTCGGGTATTTTTACATATCGGGTCGGGTTCGGATATTTTTAGTTCGGGTTCGGTTATTTCGGGTCGGGTTCGGATATTTAGATTTTGGAAGAAAAATTTCAAATTCTTTATTACTTAAGTTTTATGTATTTAAAATTTAACTATTAACTTAATTGTTTTTAAAATGTTCAATAAGTTAGACAATTAATAAGTTTGAAAATACATTATTAAAATAAAAATCATTATTTTGGTTGTTATTTTCGAATTTTGGATCCAAATTTGTTTAAAGTATGAAATAAGAAGCTTAATATGTATTTTAAATAAGTAACAAATCACTTTTTTTTACAATTATATGTATATTATCTGATATTAAACTATTTATAACATTAATATAAATAGTTTTACTAAAATGAGACAAAATAAACTAGGAATAAATAGGTATATATACATATGTTCGGTTATCTTCGGATACCCGTTCGGGTTCGGATATTACCCGTTCGGGTTCGGATATCCAAACTCTTCTAACTCAATACCCGTTCGGGTATTTTGCTACTTCGGTTCGGATTTCGGTTCAGATATTTCGGGTCGGTTCGGGTACGAGTTCGGATATCGGATAAAGTGCCCACCCCTACTAACTACTATACTACTACTCTTTGTTTTCATCGTCATGATTAAGACTAATCTCGAGTTAATAATAATGCGTTTATGTCCAATATTTAATTACTACCCAGTGCCCACCAACACTAATCATTAATGGCAAAAGAAAAAGATAAAATTAAATTTAAAAAATTAATAGTGAGGGAACGAAAATGGCCTACCACCTAAAAGCCCATTATAACATTCAGCCTTATATAAATAAATGAAACCAATCAAAACACGCCACGTCTTTGATCTAATTTCCAGCCTGTCGCTTTACTCATTTTCCTTCTCCTCAATTGCACAACTGTATATACACGTGTCACATTCTCTCTCTGTTCTTCCCCGTAGTTACCGGAGACGACGCCGGGGGAACTTTGCTTCGACTTCACGTGGCCGCTACACGAAGCTTCTCCCCGTTTATCCCTCTCTCTCTCGCCACCAACCGAACCTTGGTGGAGAGCGATTTTCGGAAGAGAGAGAGAGAAATAAGCAGCAGCAGCGCTTCATCTTCGCTGATCAAACGTTTGACCCGTGACTTTTTGTCTTCTTCAGGTTTGATCCGTATCTTTTGGCTTTTTTAACTTCTCAACGGATTCTATTTTTTCTCTTTCCCTTTTGTAACTTCCTCAGACTTTTTTTTTTTTACCAGAAAAAAAAGAAAGCTTCCTCAGACTTGTTTTTTGTTTCCTGGTGTACAAAATAAATAGAATCTGGAATTGTTTTGAATTAGGTTTTTCGATTTTGATGCGTTGTATAGATTGATTGATTCGTGTGTGGTAGGTAAAGGTAAGAGTAAGAGAGAGAGAGCAATGTCTGGCGTTGGCGAGAATCAGCTAATCTCCATTGTACCTGATGAACTCAAATTCCTTTGTAAGCATTCCTCCCTTACTCTCGATCCTGCTTGCATGCTTATATATGATCATCTTTCAATATACTTTTCGGTTCTTCTTAGAAATGTTGATTGATGATAATGGTTTGTTTCTCTTTATACTTGTCCATCTTTTGTTCTCTTGAGATTTCTAAATTTCTTTGAATCATTCGCTTCTCAATCTTATCTTTGAGATCATGGTTTTACCTTAGAGATTCGTTGATTCTCTTAGGCGATGAAGGAAAGTTTTATCAGCTCTTTTGAAATTGATTCTGTTGGATACTCATAATAATATATCGTTGTATCAGTTGAACTGGAGAAGCAAAGCTACTGTGATCTTAAAGTTGCTAATAAAACTGAGGACTATGTTGCTTTCAAGGTTTTTCTTTCTTCTCCTCTCAAAACTTCATCTGCTTTCCTTTCTGATCTAATGAGTCTTGAAAATCACTTCTTTTTTTTTTTCCTTCACGTAATCAGGTGAAGACAACGTCTCCAAAAAAGTATTTTGTAAGACCAAACACTGGTGTCATTCAGCCATGGGACTCCTGCATCATTAGAGGTACGTTGATGATTGATTCTTCATTCACTCATTGGTAGTTTACTAATTATACATTGGGACACTGGTTAACATCTTTCTAAAAATTGGTAGTTACTCTACAAGCGCAAAGGGAGTATCCTCCTGATATGCAGTGCAAAGACAAGTTTCTCCTTCAAAGCACCATTGTGCCTCCACACACTGATGTTGATGACCTTCCCCAAGACACTGTAAGCATTATTAATTATTCAGACTCATGATTTTTTGCATTTCGGGAAGAATAAATTGGCACTAAATCTGCCATGTATGTGTTTTAGTTTACAAAGGACAGTGGGAAAACGTTAACCGAGTGTAAGCTCAAGGTCTCTTATATCTCCTCCTCTACAGCCCAAAAATCCTCTGAATCTGGAGCAACTAATGGCGATGGAAATGGCTCTGTAACAATCTCTGTGAGTAACAACCACATCCACGCTGATATTATTCAATCTGCATGTAGTATTGACTTGCTGCAAATTCTCTTATGAGCATTATAACTTGTGTACTAACCAATTATGATAGTAACAAAAGCCTTATAGTACGTAGGATGATCTGTATTTGATACCAATATACCTTGGACCTCTTGCACAGACTGACACTTCATTAATAGTACCTTTTTGTGGTAATTGTATTAATACAAACTTTCATTTCAAACCAAGAATTTCTAGTATCCACCCTGGTTGTTTTGAGGCTTCAGAAACCGTAATTCTGAGTCTTTCTTCATTCAGTGAACATCATAGTTTAAGATATTTAGTTCTTCCCTTGTTTTAGTTCTCCCTCTTAACTTCTTTACCATCAACAATATGTATGGCCAGACTTTACAGCGGCTGAAGGAAGAGCGAGATGCAGCTGTTAAGCAAACACAACAACTGCAACATGAATTGGTACTCCTTCCATTTGACAAATCAACTGCCATTGCTTTAGTTACAAAGGATATTGTCAAACACGTTTTGAAATGACATTGCAGGAGATGGTGAAGAAACGAAGAAATAACAGCGGAAATGGTTTATCCTTGAAGTTGGCAGCTTTGGTTGGACTTATTGGACTCATCATCGGTTTCATCCTAAAACTTACCTTAGCTTCTCCCACATAAAAAGCTATCCAGCAGCTTCTCCGCATGATCTACCATCTCCAACATATGTAACCGCAGGAACCATTACGGCGTCAAACATTTTAGGGGGGTATTCTACTCTGTTAACTCTCTCTATATCCCTCTCAGTCATTCCATCTATTATGATCTGTTCTACTTTGTTTTGTGCATCACAAATTTGCTTCTTTGTCAGTTGTATTGGATGTACATTTTTTGACCCAACAGACTCTTTCGTGATTTGATTGTACTCTTTCACTAATTCAGTTAGTGGATATGCCTAATCCTTTATAAGCATTGTGAAGGAAATCTGAATTAAAGACTTTTTAAGTCTCTTCTCAGTCTTTGAACTATAGTTTGAATGTCCAACTTTTAATTGTCGAGACTGGATTGGTGGGCCCAAATTAGATGATAAATCTGAATTGCGTCCATAAGGTCCAACATAGAAGCAAGGGAGAACCGTCCGGACACAGACAGGCGGCGAGGAGAGCATTGCCACCCCGGACTGAACCGTCCGGGGTGGTGGGAACTGGAAACAAGACGGAAGAACACTGTATCTTTTTAAGTTTCCTTCTATAGATAATCACATTTAATTTGAAAACATAGCAACTTTAGTTAGTTTTGTTTTAGTGTTTACATACATAACAACTTGAAATGATCTTCCCTTTCTGTGTAGGATTTGATGATGGCTTGGTTAAATTATTTTATATTCTGTTCGATATACCGAGTTGTTTTTCTTTCACTTTATGGTATTTTGATGATGGCAAGGAACTGGCACTGCGATAGCATTATTAATAACTTTGTACAGAAACAGAAGCATCAATACAAAAGTAACGTAAGCACATCTGACAAGAAAGCAAAAGATACCAAAACCTACTACTATGTCATGATTAGCTATAGCTTTAGCAAGCAAGTTTCCTCTACCCCCACATACCCATAACCAATAGCGCATCCGTCTGATACTACTACTTCCACACACCCCCAGTTTCATCTCACATTAATAATATTTCAAGTTAGTGGAATGCTGACCAGGAACTCTACAAAGCTTGAACTTAAACACAACACTACCTCCACGTCCCCTCTCTCGCCAATACTCCTGAACCAAGTACAACCCATCATAGACATAACACTTCCCCCTCTGGTCCAATCTCTTCACGCCACGTATCACTCTCACCGGAGTCTTCTCCACCATGCTATTAGCCAAAGCCAGATTCCCCGTTTCAAGCTTCTGATCTTTGACCACTCTCTGATCCTTGCTCGTCAAGTTACCTCCCTGGCCTGAGTAAATCATCACATCAGAGTTGAACCTATCCGTGTAACCATTACCTTCCGATGAAATGATGCTCGTAGCTAGCTTCAAGTCTCCTCTGGTTATGTAGTCAATGCCACCTCTGATGTCGAAATGGAGACCGATCAAGTTGAGTTCTGACTTGTACTGAAACTCATCTCCAATTTCGATTCCAGGGACTGGTCCAATCATCTTCTGAGCGTTCACTTGCATCCCTTCGCTCATGAGGATGGCTCGTGCCTCGTAATGCCGCCCTGCTTTGTCTCGGTCCAGCTCTTTGAACACAAGCTTGAAGAGACGCAACACTTTGAGAACTTTCTCCCTTGGGGTAAGAGCTTTGGTCACCTGGTTTTGTCTAGTAACAGGGTTGAGTCCAAGTCTTTGAGTCTTGGACCTTAACGCAGTTGCATAACCATTCTCAGGGGAGTTTCTTTGTTTTTCCAAAGCTTTGGCTAGAACAAGCTTCCTCTCAGTGTTTGTAGATGAATGTGAAAGTTGTCTTCTTCTAATATGAGAAGCACTTAGCCTAATAGCTTCCTCTGAACTTAGAGGCTTAACTTTGCTTCCACAAGATGGACCAAACTTACTGTAAGATGAAACAGATCTTCCCCTCTCAGCATTACTCCTAGCAGAGACATTGAAGCCAGCTTTCTTCATAATCACATCAAGTGATTCAACTTCGTTAACAGGACAAGCAGGCCTATGTTGGTAACCACGATCAATCGATTCCTGTCGTGTCTCACTATCATTCACACTTCTCTGATTCTGAATAGAACGAGTCCCACATCCATACGGAAAATCTCTTACAGCAGAGATCCTTTTTGTCTTGTCGGAAAGGGATGTCATTTTTTGATTATCTTCCTGCACAAATACAAAATTCAACATCTTAGTAACAATGATGCATACAAAATCAACATCTTAGTAACACTAAACATCATCTTCCTATTAATGAACAGTAGCAAGAACAAATCGGTGAATAAGACAAAATCTGAAGCGATTTTAGTTAGATTCAGACAAATACAGTTTGTAGGATTAGGAACATGGAGATTGTAAATGACGGAACATAGATTAAAAGCGAAAAATCGATTATACACTTGATTAAAACCTAATGTTCTAGAGACTTCGATAAAACTTCACTCTCTAAACAAAAAATTACGAACGGTACAACAAAAAGGATGCGTTTAATGAGAGAAATCTCACAAGGAAGACGGTGAGTAACTAGCGAAATGATGATCTTCTCCGTCTTCTTCGTGTGATAAGTGTATTTTCTCAGGGCTCCTAGTTCGAGAAAGCCATTGAAAAGACCGTTTGATTAAATTTTTGAGTTTTTTTGTGTTTTTAAAAACAAATGTTTTTGAGGAACCGCTAAGGCCACTAAGTAACTACATCAATGCTTTTCAGTTATAACTTTTTAACGTTAATTATGCGAATTATTAGCAAACCTTAATTAATTTAAATTCATAATTGCCTGTTTATAATCACGTGATGCGTTATTCCAAATGTGTATAGTGATGTTTAAGTATCCCACAGGCCACAGCATTTACTTCTTTACATAATTAGTTTTTTTCTTTCCGTTCTCTGTCTCGTTTTACTTTATTACTAGATTTATGCTTGTAGAAACTCAGAAGTCTATGACATTTCAAAAAATTTCTTTCTATAAATGCTTTTGTATGCATTTATTATATATTAATACTAGTGGAGAGCCGCGCGAGATTGGAGGGCAGGCGTGTGCATTACAAAAAAATTTAATTCCATAATTTTTGTTAATATGTAATATTTACTTGTTTGTTGAAGAGGTACAGTAGAACCTCTATAAATTAATACTCGATAAATTAATAATCTCTATAAATTAATAAAATTTCTCGGTCCCAATTTGGGCCGGTGTAAAATATGACACAAATCGATAAAATAATAAGATAATAACATTTTAAAAATTGCCATGTAAATATATGGTCGCACTAAAATCATAAATTAATAATCTAACTATATATAATTTTATATAAGTACAATCTAATATTATATTGTTGGTTTTATATTTACTATAAAAATACTTTTATTTTTAAAAAAATTCAATAAATTTTGATAATATTTAGTTAGGGGTTTTATATATACTATAAAATACTTTTATTTTGTAAACATTTCAATATATTTTGATAATATTTAATTAAATTATATCAAAAACCATGTAACAATTCTATGAAACATAAAAAATAAAACAATATAAATGTCAAATTTCTAAAATTTAAATAATGTACATATGCTAAAATCAAATATATTTTTTTATTTGATAAATAAAAATGGAAAAAAATTAAAAAAATCTAAATAAGGAAACTTTCGTAAATTAATACCTCTATAAATTAATAAAATTTCAAAGTCCCAACATTATTAATTTATAGAGGTTTTACTGTAGGTTTAATTATATAAATTGAAGAAATGAATTTCATAATCTTGAAGACATATTATTAATAAGGAAACATGGTAAATTTAAGTAAAGGAAAACATATAAATCCATAATGTTATTATCTTCAAGCTCGGTAACATGTCATTTATGGGATTGTCTCTATGCATAAAGAACAACATATGTTCATCTTGATCCAATCAGTAATGCATTGGTGATGATAAATATGAGTACATTGCAATGCATTCATAATTTGGCATTCTATAATTATGTCCATACATATAGTGCACCGTTCATATTCATCTTTTGGTGTCTGCACTGTCCTCGCAGATTAGAGAACCGATGTAGCCTTGTGTATGGCCATCTTGTGAACTGAAGGAGGATTAAAATCAGTTAAATGTAATATAATGTGTATTGCGGGACGTAACAGTTTCGTATACGTATCTAGAGGTCTTTCCAGTGATTTTTAGGGAAGAGTAAGTGCTGATGTCGTGACATGTGAGCATATATTGCATGATCGTGAAGGTCGAATCAGAAAAAGATCCAATATCATTAGTTGAAAATTGAATGGGTATGGAAATGATGTCCTCATTTGTATGCCAACGTTTTATATTGATCATGATAGTTCTTGATGCTTCTTAATTTGCGTGATGGGTTGTGAATTCAAATGAAAGCGCATAATCTTGGTCTGGTTCCATGCTTGTGTGAAAAAGGTGTATCGATAAGATGTAGTAATACCTGGTGTATATGAAGGTATTTATATGGTTCTGTTTTAAGTTACATGCAAACAATATATTTAGTTTTGAATGTGTATTTATTTTGATTTTTTTTCTATGGAAGTTACATGCCACCAATTTATGAATAAATATTAATGTTTTTACGAAGGTTTTTGTTTGGAGTCAATTTTGTTCTTAATTTAATGTTAGGTAGTATGTTTTAATCTTAAATTTTTTTATCAAATACGTTTTTCTTTTAATACATATTTCTTTGAGACTAAATAAGGTTACATTCATTAACATAATTCACTTATCAGATTCCAATACCACTAATTAAAAAGAACTAAATGGGTTCGGAAAATTCAGAATCCAATTACAATTCTGACGGAAGTACTGGTAACTGTGAAGGAAACCCCCCCCCCCCCCCGAATACAGATCCAACGACCTATTTCAAGAACCTTGACCTCCAGTTTTTGTGTGGAAGAGCCACTTACGATGTTACATTGTTACAAACATTTAAAAAATGAATGCATGAACACCAGTAATCCAAAGGCCCACAATGTCGAAGGGTCACTTCAATACTTCCAGAACCGCAGATCCCTTAGAGGACCCAATCATCTTCGTCAATCTGCTGATGAAAATTATGATTACGGTATATATATTTATGGTATACAAATGTTATGCAGGGAAAATTTTGCTGAGGGAAAAGAATATCTTGATAGATTATTTTGGAAAACAAATAAAGCTAGAACTGATCAATGCTTAAATATGGTTAAGACATCACTAAAAGCAATTAGAGTTGTTTTGAAGGCCGCATATTCTATAAATACAGATTCAATGGAGCCCTTAACTAATTGTGACAATCATGACATGAACAGTGGATGTGAAGATTGTTATTACTTTAAGAGGATGGAAGAATTTGTTGACTATATCCGCTCAACAAATCAGTAACAACGCAAGAATTGTGATGTCTATTTTTGAATATTGCCTTCACTTAATCTTTTTAATAATACATTATCTATAATTCTTCGTCTTTCATCTATTTAATATATTTTGTTACTCAGCTCGATGTATTTCACATACGGTTTATAAATTATTCCTTTTGTCATAAAGTTCAAAACCATAAAATAGATAACATGATAACATCATATTTATTTATATATACTGTGATTCCCCTAGTATCTTATAATATGGTATAAAGTCTTCTTTAACTCTGAAAATAATTATATATGTGATTATACCAAGTTGTCTTATATATATAATATATTATGATACCAAGTTGTTATCAATTATGAAGAATAATTATAACTGTTACTATATAATTAATTATAAACCTTAATAAAAAAAATTCCATTGATTTGATAATTATATTTTAAAATAATTTATATGGTGTTATCCAAAAAATTATTGTTTATCTTATCTAGTTAATTTTTTAAATCCGTATATATAAATTTCTATATAATTCATTGCATATATTAATATTAAAGTGTTGCATACGGTGGTGCATATAGTAAAGTGTTTCAATTTAATTTATGTAAAAAAATAAAATTCTATTATATTTAAAATTTATTATTTCCGTGAAAAAACTGTATTAGTTTTTAAAATTAATATATGTAATGAAAACGATTTATATTATGATGAAAAATCCATACATAGAAAGTTTTGTTTGGTTTTTTATAAAATAGTTTGAGTATATGTATATTAACTTATTTATTTTATTTTATAATGTGTTATCCGAATTTATTTTACTATGGATTCGAATCACCGATATCATAGTAAGAATAGGTAAATGTATGAATCATTAGTAAACATGCAAAGCCATGCATATTTGAAATAAGTCTAAAGTACGTTGAAATCCAAAAGTATTAAGAGCAAAATACTTAAAGCAGGAAGAATTCATGCACATTTGTGAAACACAATTGACTGAGCATATCTTTCTTGAGCAAAGCTATCTCTCTCAGAGTGATGCGGAAGATGCGAGGCCGGTATCTCTTGTGACCAACCTATACACATATAAATGACATCTCGTATTGGGATTATGTATATGAAAACAATGTTAGATGTATAAGACGTTGAACAAACCTGTTAAAACACGCTTCACTATGACTTGTTTCTTTGTCAAAGTAAACGTGTGTACCGGCTGTGGCGTTGAGGAACAATCTGCCTACCCAGATGCAGTTTATATAAAAGTTTATTAAAAGGCAACCATTGTTTATATACAACCAATTATTTTTAGATGCAATACCTCCAACAGTTCTTGGGTTAAGGTTTGTGGCAACAATCACTTTTGGATCAACACACATTGAATCAAGTCTCTTGTGCAGAGCGATAGCTTGAGAGTTGAACAGACTCAATATCACAGAGAGACCGCTGCAATTATTATAAATGAGTTAGTGTTGTCTACATATATAATCTGTTATGGTTAAATAGCTTCAAAACTCTGTAAGAGGTGTTACTTATCAAGATTGGTCGTTGTCATGACATGTTTTTCTTTTCTTTTTGGAGGATCCCTCACGTTGCTTTTCACACCAGTAAACTCAGCCCATAGTAAAGCATGGCATGATGGACATGATACTACTTGTATCTGCCATTAGTCTTCTTTTTGTGTTTTCCTGATCGAAACATATTATAAGGCAGAGTATTAGTTGCATTGTTGAACATATTATGTTTTACTATACTTATTTTTATGATTTATACGAATAATTGAACACAACACCGACCTTTTCTATCAGACAATTGTTTGATTCGCAATGCTCTGTTACGCACACAGATTGCCTTTTTAAGAGATCTTGCTTTCCTGGCGGAATCTGCAAGGTTTTGTGATTAGAAGTATTTATGTACCGGAAACCAGCATAATATTCCTCTAACATAGTTATTGGATACCTGATGCTAGTATTCTGGTTTGGTCAATCTTCGGCGGTGTATCAGATACTCTGTTTAACTCAGATAGCCACTGGAGATAGGATATGTGAGCGTCTGCGTTTGAAGAAGAGCATTCACCTGGAAACAAATAAACGTGTTGTTTATTTCAGTTACTATATGATAGATTTGTTGTAACTCTAAAAATAGTGTGTGATCTACTCTGTTGTTTGGGAGGTCTTCCTCTCGTACGTTTACTAGATAGTTCAGCCGAATCTAAGAAGTGGAACTGTGAAGCAATTGTTAGTACACTCGGGAACTTATTTTTTAGATGATATATGTGTAAGTAAATATTTCGTATAAGGCAGAATAATCATGTAACCTCTCGTTTTCTTCTCTTAGACGATCGTGTAGCAGCCATGTTTCCTCGAGCTTCACTTGGACCATTACCTATATTTGATACCAGTAAACCAATAGGCAAAATGCTGATGAAAGAACCAGTAGAACGATAAGCAAGATATTGATAAAAGTGAGAAATTAGTTAGACCTGAGCAATACGTTATCTAAGTTTGCCATATAGAGCAATGATGCACTCAGAGTAACATTTGTTTTCTTCAAATCTTAAGACTTGTATGGATCAGTCTAAAACAGAATTTGGACAGTTCAATACAAACACAATCTCATTGGGAAACATATAAATTCCTGTCGCGATTTTGCCTAGGAAGTTTCAAGAAACTATAATCGAGTTCCTTCACTGATATGGAGCAGTAGTGTTTACAAACCTGCAAAAGTTTGGGTAGACGTGTTGTTGACCATAATCTCACGTTAAATTTACTTGTCTGATGGTTTTGTTCTCTGTAAAAGTGAAGAATATGGAATTCACATTTAGACAGGAACAGTAGTGTTTACACGCATAGACATGGAATCCGATTCATTTTTTGATGCATTTAATATGCAGTTACAAATATTTTTTTATTTAGCCATTTATGAACTTATAATATGCATGTTAAGTATGTCAAGAGATGCACATGCATTGAATCCAATTATTGTATGTATCAATACTATTAATTTAGCATCATGACCTATTGATATAAGTTTAGTCCAATTATTTACAACACAATTAACTGCCACTAGAGATGGCAACAATGGATCTGGACCGCGGGCCTAGCCCGTAAAGAACTGTCGCGGGATGGTATTGGGACGAGGTTTTCTAGACCCGCAAATTTGCGGGCCTTGCGGGATGGGTCTTTGCGAGACTGGTTCTTTTGCGGGATGGGCCAAAATGGGTCCCGCGGGATTACAAGGACCCGCATTTTTTTCTTTATTTTTTGTTTTACCTGGAAAAAACAAGAGAATGAGTGAGAAAATGACGATTCATGTGACTTCCCTTGAGAAAACGTAAGGAGCTCGGACGATGATGATGATATGAGCTTCGGTGATAATGATTCGAGCTCCGGTGATGACGACTACAGCTCCAGCGATGACTCATCGATTCGAGCTTTAGTAGTGTTTTGATTTGGTTTCTTTTTTATTTAATTTGGAATTGACATTTTTGTTTTAGTGTTTCATTTTATTTAATTTTTGGATTCAACAAACTAAAACATTGGTTATGAACTTATGAGTTATAAGATAATGAAAAATATTTTCTGCAATTATTTTTACTTTGTTTGTTAATATGTTTTGGGTGTGATACAAATAACTACAATTATTGTTTGGAATAAAAAAATAAGCAAATCAATGATTGATGAATTATGTTCAGTTGAATCGACGACTTGAATTATTTCTTAAAATGGCCTAAAGCGTTTCGGAGGAGTCAGAATCGTTCAGCTGCGTGTATTATCACATGTCCCGCGGGACGGCCCGCGAAGGCCTACAAGAAATGCGGTATGGAATTGGGCCGATGTTTTCAAAACCGCATCCCGCGCGGGACAGGCCCGCCGCGTCCCGCTAGAAGACAAACCCGCAGCGGTCCGGGACGGGATGAGACAGGAAAGCTCAATTACCATCTCTAACTGCCACTATTTAACCTACATATCTGTACGACACTTGCATTTTATAACCTCCTCTCTCCTTTACTTCCTATTATTTCGGGATTGATTACTTTAAGTAGAAACAAAAATCACATATACATTAACTATATATCTAAGCAAATAATATTCAGACTACAATCATTGTTAGCAAGCAATTCATCTATTATTATCAATAAAATTAATAGCATTTATATTCATAGTATCAATAACTATGTTTACAAATACATAAATAATTATTTGCGGAATAGTCAAACTGCATCTAAATTTCCTGAATAAATAGTATCTAAATATATAACGTAACTACCTTCAATCTATTATATTACATCATGATCATGAAAAATTAATATAAGTTTACAACTATAGTAGGCATTTGGTAAAAATTTATAAAACCCATTTTTAATTGCACGCTAAGTTATTATGTGTAATAATAGCATTATAATAATTATTGATGAAATCAAATCATAAAAATTTAATGAAAACAAAAAATTTTAATTCGCTTGGCATGTAATTAAAAATGTGTTTTTTCAATACATCATGTTGTTGTTTTAATAGAATAGATTAATAAAAAATTTAAGAAAAAAAATAAATTTAAGGTGTGTAATGACTATGACATAAATATATAGTTATGTAATATCACAAACTTAATACAATTATGAAACTTTTTACTAATAACTTTGAAAAATATTTTACACAAAAATGATTATAAAGAAAACAAAAATTAATTACAGAAAAAAACACAAATATAATAATTAAATTCTAAAAAAATAGAAAACAAAAATATACCCGCCCTTTCAAGGGCGGGTCAAAATCTAGTACTTTGTTAATGTCCAATTAAGCATGGAACACTAAACAAATTTCACATACACAGGCAGTGAGAGTACAAAAGCAAAGATAATAAGATCCAGATGTTGTCTTAAAAATTATTTTTTATAATAGTCATATTCCCATTTTTGTTCAACCTACACTGTGACAAATTTCTTAGGGACGAAAGATGATGGAGCTTTCCAGAATTTGCTCGTACCTGTATAAGAAAGCGCATGGTAAAAACTAACAGCAACATGAAAGTCTAGATAGTCTGGAAGCGTAAAGATATATAACATTTGTAACCCTAAAAAGATATATAAAGACATAAGTATTCCAACTGTAGATCTACAAATAATTTTAAAATCAATCATTAAAAAAATTTAAAGCCGATCACTGTGCAATATAAATCAAGCACAAATAAACACACTAAAGCTAAAACAGGATCTCATCATTCAGTCGATGTAACAAAAGAAAAGGAGGTTCGAAAACATCACTTGGGAATCGAGGAGAAGCATGTCCACACCCATGAGTTCTCCACCACGGCAAAAGTTTTTGGCTTCGTAGAAGCGAAGCAACCGAACTTGAACAGTTGAAGAAGAGCGACCGGCCTGAAGATCAGAGAGGAGCTAATAATTTTAAAAAATTTCTTCGGTCCCAATTTGGACCGGTTCATAAATTGACACAATTCGATAAAATAATCAGATAATAATTTAAAAAAAAATCTATGTAAATATATGGTAGCATTAAAATTATAAATTAATAATTTATATATATACATATTTTATATAAGTAAGAATCTATCATTATATTGGTTGTTTTATATTCACAATGGAATTATCTTTGTATTTTCTTAACACTTAGTAATATTATATCTAAACCAAATTTAAACTATATGTAATATATATTATAAACACCAAATAATATAATAAAATTAATATAAATGTCAAATTTCAAAAATTATAACTAATGTCTATACACTAAAATTAAATATTTTTCTTATCTTAGAATAAATATATCTTAAAATTAAAAAAAAAATCTAAATAAGAAAAATTTAGTAAATTAATATCTCTATAAATTAATAAAATTTCAAAATTCCAACATTATTAATTTATAGAGGTTTTTTTACTGTATATACTCTTGAGACTATGCATGTGGGTTCGGGTCGGGTAGTTTGGTTGGACCAAAATCTCACCAAATCGAACTGGAAAATTTTGGTTTGGTTTGGTTCAGTAGTCAGGTAGTTTGGTTTTAATTTTTTTTACCAAAACTAACCAATTTTTTTGGTTTTGATAATGTTTCGGTTAAATTCGGATAATTTTGGTTAGTTTGGTATATTCGGTTATTCTGGTTCAAAAATTTTGGTTACTTTGATTAGAAATTTTCAAATAAATAAACTAACTGATTATCGAACCGAAAACCAAAGTATTTTATAAATCTAACGAACTCATTATTGAACTAACTAAAATTTTGATTCAGCTCGGTTCGGTATAAACTGCATTCTTACTTGAGACACTTACTTTAAAGAAGACCTAAAATATTTTGCTACAAGATTTTGTATTTTTCTACAAGATTTTGATTAGGGTTGGGCAAAAAACCCGGATCCGAAGAACCGAACCGAACCCGGTCCAAAAAGTAGTATCAAATCCGAACCAAAATTGATTCAATATCCGAATGGGTTCAAAATTTTGGTATTTAACCAACCGAAACCGAACCCAACCCGAACCGAAGTATTTCGGGTACCCGAATATATCAGAAATAATTTATATACCTATATATATTAATTATTTTAGATTTAATGTATGTAAAAAACATTTAATATATATATATAAAATACTCCGAAGTTGTTCAAAATACTTGTAAATATATGTAAATAGTCAAACATACATGTTTAAAATTGCTAAAGTACACTCAAAACATCAAAAATACTTAAAAAAAATTATTGATTCACAATCCAAATATTCAAATCAAACTAATTTATACATTAATTTTAGGTATTTTGACTTATGTTATTCAATTATTTGTAATATATTATTTTGTTTATAGATTTTTATAAATTTCAAGTATATAATAAATTTTAAAATGAAAAAAAAGAATTTAAATGGGTTATCTGAACCCGAACCGAATCCGAACCAAACCCGCAAAGATCCGAACCGAATCCGAACCAAAATTTAGAAATATCCGAATGAGACTAAAATTTGTGAACCCGAAAACCAAAATAGATCCGAACCAAAGCCGAAGTGGTTCCCGAACGCCCAACCCTAGTAGAAATTAATAATGAAGAAATTCTACCTATTTATAGGAGAAGATTAGTTTGGTCACCAAATTTACTCAAACACTTACTTTAAAGAAGACCCAAATCATTTTTGCTAAAAGATGGTGTGTTGTGTTATAAAATATTTTGAGTATTTGTGAGATATATGAAGAAAATGTATCTATACTATTAAAGCCTTTATTTTTTGAACTTAATTACAATGTTATGTCATTTCTACATTTAGTTATATTTGAAATATTTGAATTTCAAATATCTGATTTTCCTAGTTAATTAATTAAAAGTGATTATTTCCTAAAATTACTAAACAATATTAACTAAATCTACCATATTCTATAAATGCTCATAGACTCACGTTGCACATTAAGTTTTTTTTTGTTGGACAAAGGGCTTCTTCAAACGTAAGTTGACATTTACAACTAATACTAGGTAGATACCCGCACCTTGTGCGGGATGAAAATTTTAGAAATATAAATATATTGTTATACATTTTTGGAAGATTTGGGTTGTGAATTGTATTTTAGTATCACATTGTTAGATTATACATTGATAGATAGACTTTATTATTAGACCATTCATTGTGAGAAATTAATTATGCTTAGAAAAAAATGATAATATGATAAGCTGAAAAATTATTTTTTTGGCCTTATCTATACCAAAAATAAATTAATAGTGATTCTATTTTCTTTAACTCATTTGTTGGTAATATCAAAAAACTTCTTTCATCTTCAATATTGAGTAAAAAAGGATTAAAATTCGTTCGGCGAAACGTAACATGCTCCCTTTAAACAAATTATCGAGATGCTTGTTCAACCGTTTATGTTTTCTTTCAATTTTATCTTTTATGATTCTTATCCAACCAATTTTTTTTTTCAGTTATTGATGCATGTCCTTCACTTCACTCTGTGATCCATATGGAATAGTTGTAATTTGTGGTTTCATTCTTGGTGTTTTCCTTATTAGTTATTGTGTATCAATTTCCTTGTCATTTCTTCTTTTTGCAAGTATTCGAAAACAGTAATTTCAAATAATGGACAATTTTCAAAACATCATGACTTCAAATTTGGGAGCAAAACTGTTTTTTTTTCCAGTGAAAACGTAACAAAGATAAAAATTATGAGTACAATAAGAGTGTTAAGATTAATAGCCTCTCCAAAAAAATATTCAAAATTAATTAAGGTAATATTTGATTTTTTGAGATTATTTTCTCCTAATAAACTAATTATATCTCATATTATTTAAAAAATAAACCATTGAAATTAATATTTTTTTTATAAAAGGATCTAATAAGTTAGAATTTATGTATTTGTTCAAGAAAAAAAAAATAGAATTTATGCTATGGGAAAGAAGCTTCCTATGTATTCGAAATTGTCTTAGGTGTGAATCAGATGGTAGGTCTATTTCTAGCGAGTTACGAAATAATCAGAAATAAAGTAGTGAGCACTGGAAGAATAATTTTATGTATGAAGTAATGTATTTTCATATATTTATAAAGAAAACATCAAATACAAAAGTATTGAACAATTTTCACTGTAACTTAAATGATATAATATTCCATTATAAAATAATACATGCAAATGATATTAATATATTAATAAATGAATGAAAAACTATTATTTCAGTTTATTATTTAGTTGGACCGCTAAGAATTGGTTAGTTGGGTTTGTAAAAAAAAGTGAAAAGAATTTTAATTAGCAGCACGTGGTCTTCTTCTTCCTTGCTGATTAAACATCAACCCAGATTCTCTTTTTGCTCTTTTGTCTGCAAATCAAAACTCAGAATCTGAAAAGAAAAAATTTTGAAATTATGCTCAGACTTTTAAATACTGAGCACTTACAAAAGAGATCCATTGGTTCATAGAAAGATGCCATGAATATAAAACACCTAACTTTCTCTGATTTATGACGCTCAAGGTTTCCAGATTGAATTGAGGGTGGATCTAGAAGAAACAAAGATAATTTAATTTTTCCAGAAAAATAATAAAAAGTGAAAATGTTATTTTCTCTTCTCAAAAAGTGTTAAGGTGTATAAAAAAATTGATGTTCTACCTAAAGAGATGGCGACGACTTGTGAAGATTGTTTTGCAGTCACGTTCGTCAAAGAAAGATCTTATGTTATATTACATTAACAAAATATGTAATTATGAGGTTCAATGGCAATTGATGTAATTTTTCTAATAACTGAAGGTGTTTTAATTGAGGTTGCTAAAGAGAGCTGTGGTGCTGCCACGTATGCAAAATGGCAAAGTTGTTATTAATTTACTAAATCAAGGTTACATTTTAAAAATGATTCTTGATTAATAAGTAAGGGATATGTCTATAATATTTTAACCCTTGCTGTTATTATTAATGTACAAGTATATAATATGCATAATATAGTCAATTAGTAAATATGAATGTTTTCATTTTAATTTTAGTATTCATATTAACCATCTATTAAAATACAATAGTATGTTTTATGATCATATTTATACAATGTAATCATACTAGAGAAACATCACTAAAATGGTGGAAAATTATATACAGATATTACATCAACCTTTTGAAACTGTAGGAAACTTTATATTGATATTTTACTTTCAAAATATTTGATTCCGCATTTGATAATATTGAACGGATAATATGAGAAAATTGTGAAGTCAGTAATTATCATTTATATTCTAATAAAATTGTATATTCCATTACCAAATAAAATGAATTTGAAGTTAATGCTTACAATTTTTAAGATAATTATATATTATATTCATATACTAAAAGTATACTACCCACCTAAAAATTTCATATCCAACAAATTAGTATTAAACTATTAACTGAACAAAGTAAACTTTAAAAATAATTGTTTCCACTGTAAAGACGCTCGAACCTGCAATATGGGACATTATTAAATATAATGATTATCAATAGTTTTAGAGTATTTCATGTTTTATTTTTTTGTATCATGCGACTTTTTAGAGACAAACAATGAAATTAATGTACGTAAAATAGAATTAAAACAAACATTAAATCAATGATTTAGCATATAGACTTAAAAAATTTAGCATATTTCTCCACAAAGACAATACACATGGAAATAATTACTTTAGCAACCTAGATTAATACATACTTTTTGACCAGCAGATTAATACAGGATAAGATTGGTACTTTGATATATCTATCATTTTATTGACCATATATACACACACATATGACCCAAATATAAATATAACATAATGCATATCACATATTGAGTGTGTTCAAACAAAATTAAAAACGAGTAACAAATATAAAATGGTTACAAACACCAATCAATATAATAAATCCATATATTTATAGTTATGTGTTTGCATTGCCAAAAACTTTAATATGGAGAAAAATATAAAAATTTATGCACATTATAATAAAAATTGATTCAGTATAGTAAATAAAAAACATAGATATAAAATACAACAGAAAATACATCTATATTTTTCATCTAAATTCAAAATAACTATACTAATTCATTAACTATAGTATAATATAAATTATGTATTAATTCTTATGAAAGAGAAAAATCTCGCGTTTTCAAAACGCGGATCAAAATCTAGTTTATATATATATTTTATAGGAGAAGATTAGCTTGGTCATCAAGTTTGCTTAATCACCAAGTTTGCTTTAGTCACCAAATTTAATGTTTTTTAAGTGTCCAAAACCTTTTCGTAAGAGCCCAAATACATTTAGTCTAACATTTTCTTGAGTTCATTAAATTTAAAACCTTTTTGGGATGTAACTTGAGGGAGATAAAGATTATAGAACTATGTGTTAAATTTAAATTTGTTATGGGTTTACAACATAAAAACAATTAATGATAAGTGAATTAACCATAATACAGTTAAACCTCTATAAATTAATAATGTCGGGACTTTGAAATTTTATTAATTTATAGAGATATTAATTTACCAAAGTTTCCTTATTTAGATCTTTTTATTTTAAGATATATTTATTCTAAAATAAAAAAAATATTTTATTTTAGGGTATAGATATTTATTATCATTTTTTTGAAATTTGACATTTATATTAAATTTATTATATTACTTGGTGTATATAATATATATTTCATAGAATTTAAATATGGTTTTAGATATAATATTACTAAATCTCATCAACAATTTATTAAGTGTCAAAAAAATATAAAGAGAATTTCCTTGTAAATATAAAAAAAAACAATATAATAATAGATTATTACTTATATAAAATATGTATAAATATAAATTATTAATTTATGATTTTAATGGGACCATATATTTACATAGAACTTTCTAAAAAATTATTATCTTATTATTTTATCGATTTGTGTCAAATTTTGAACCGGTCCAAGTTGGGACCGGTAAAATTTATTAATTTAGAGAGATTATTAATTTATCGAGTATTAATTTATAGAGGTTCTACTATATTTTACATATTAGTCATGAATCATGTCCAAACTCCCGTGAGAACTTATATTCTGACAAATGTGTAAAAGAGATAAAATATTGCTTTGAAGGTATTTAGAACTCTAGATTTTTTGTTCATAGATGGTGATTGGTGACGACACTTTTCGTAAATAGATAAAACGTTAAAGTTGTTTGAGACATCGATCTGTTTGATTTTGGAATAACGTATTAACATTTTCATAAATAACTTGAAATGTTAGAAATTGTTTAAACATAAATTTTGAGTCATTTTTGCAAGTCACCATAAATTTATACTCATCCATTTGATAATAGTTATTTTCAAGTCAACGAGGTTGACCAGGAATCCTACAAAGCTTAAACTTATACATACTCTTACCACTAACTCCTTTCTCTAACCAATACTTCTCAACCAAATACAATCCATCATAGACATAACGCTTCCCTTTACCATCCCATCTCTCCATACCACGTATCACTCTCACTTCGGTCTTATGCCTCATGCTGTTAGCTAAAGCCAAGTTACCCTTAACCATCTTCTGATCTTCAGTTCTCTTTTCATGCTTGCTTATCACGTTACCTCCTTCGCCTGTATATATAACAACGCCTGCATCAAACTTATCATTGTAACCATATCCCTCTGACGCAACGATGCTTGTGGCATACTTCACACCTCCTACGTCCATGTAGTCGATCCCGCACATGGTCTTGAAGTGTAGCCCGACAAGACGAAGTTCTGTTTTGTACTGAAACTCGTCGCCAATGTTGATTCCAGGAACCAAACCGATTCTCTTCTCTGTGTTCACGTGTTTGCCTTCATCCTCTAAGAATTTTTGTGCTCTGAGATCTATTCTAGCTGTAGCGTCGAATGAATCTCCACCGCGTCTTGCTTGTTTATTTCGATCTAACTCTCTGTAAACGTCTTTGAAAGCACGCAAGACCTCAAGGACTTTCTCACGAGGTGTAGGAGCATGGTCATGATCATGACCAGAGTGTTTAAGCTCTGGTTCTTGTTTGGAACAGCTTCCTTTGTATTTGGTAGCTCCAAGAACACGATGGTGTTTAGAGGTTCTAGAGTTTTGTTCTTCTATGAGAGAAGCTCCACTAGGTTCTGAATCAGCAGCAGCTTGATCAGGACTCGGATTCTCGACAAGAACACGATCACTTGTTCTTGGATTCTTGGAATGATTCTCGTGAGGAGGATCATTAGTGGGATTAGTTCCGCAACCAGATGGAAAATCTCGAATAGCATAGACAATTGGTCGCTTGTTTGGAGAACGATTCATTTTTCTGTAGAAACATTACAAAATGCACAATATAAAATTTCTTTAGATATAAGATTAATTATTCAACAGAATTTGAGAAAAAAATTACACAAAAAAGATCCAAAGAGAAGACTAAAAAAATGATTTTTTGAAACATTTTTTTTTTAAAAAGACTTAAAATGATATTATGCACGTTTTACAGATCGTTTGAGGAAATCAACAAAAAAGATCCAAACAAACAAATAGCAAAAATAATTTAAATTCACCTTTCATTTCTGGAGAAGAGGAAAAAAAAAAGAAGAAAAAAAAGTGAAAGCATGAGTTTAGAAATTAGAACTAAGACGAAGTTCACGAATTAAAGGTTAAATGTAAAACCAGAAACTTCACGAGTAAGCATGAAAAAACACAAAGTCTGTAAAGATATACCAAAAATTCACGACGAGACGGATCAATCTTCTTCTTCTTCGTCTCTGGTGAAGCTAACAGTCACGGGAAAATTTGGTGCAAGTGTTGAAATATCAGTTGGTGAAGAGTTTGGAAATGGAGAGAAATAGACAAAGATGTCTCTGTTGTTATGGGCCCCATACCGTTAGCTTAATGAAGGCTTGTGTGATGTTTTGGGTAATGTTTTCTAAAATTAAAATGTACCTGAAAAATGGCAAATATACTTTATTAGTTTGTTGGACCACCTTTTGATACGATCATGATGATTCCATATTGTATGCTTTATTAACAAAGTTTAATTGAATGGTAATATGGTTAATGTTTTGCAGAAGTTCTATCAAAAACCATAGAATGAATTGAGTGTTTTCAACTTTCATATGATTACTTTTGCGTTTTAGTAACTAACATTGATTAAATGGTGAAAAACATAATACCCTGTTTGTTTCATACAAATGAAAATAATGCAAATGCTGCTACTGCCTTGTTGGTTTCATACAAAACGAAAAACTATTCATGGCATTTATATATTTATATATTACCATTAATATGTACATAAACTTTCTGTTTGTAAAAAAAATGTTTTGCTGTTAATATTCAAGAAGATGAGAAAAATAGAAAAAGGCAGAAATATGAAAAGTTGTTTTCACACAATGTTTTAGAAAAAATGATAACGAAGTTTAATCTTTTATGTAAGAATGCATATAATATAAATAACACACACACACACATATATATATATATGTATATAAATTGTTTCTCTCTTGTTTTTTTTTTTGTAAAACAGAACTTTAGAAAATTAAACAACTGATATTCTAACACAAAGTAGTATATTGAAAATAACTATTTGTTCTATAATATAGAGAATAACCAAAAAAATTTAACTAAAACACACAGAAAACATTAAGAAAACTAGGAAAACATAGAAAATCTTTTATTTAATAAAATAATTTACATGTGGTATTTTCTTATTGCCATATAACCTAGAACGAGCGTTTCTCCGGTTTACCGGAATCGTTGTATTGTTTCAGATCATCTTTATGGGGTGTTCAATGAAATTAAATTATTAAAAAAGTTAAGCTATTTGCTCGGCAATCAATCTTAATTGATCATCTACTTGATTCATTAAAGGTGACTGCGACCAAAACTCAAAACAAAAATATTAATCTCGTAGAGTGTTGAAGAGGATTAATGGACAATTTTAGTAATTGATTTTCTTTATCTATAAATATAATTTATTGTACCTAACCTTTGTGTTGACAACAAAAATTATAAGAAAAAAATAACACCATATGATAATTTCATGCATGTAATTGTGTTGGAAAATAAAACTGATAAACAGTATAAATGGTTATTAAATTAGCATACTAGTAAAATAAGTTATATTGGTTTACATAATTCATCGCCCTCTTTCATTTCTTTTCCACCTAATTATTCAACATTCATATTATTTAGAATTTCTATAATAATTTTGTTTATTAAAATTTAACATCACTACTACACCATTTTTAATTCATATCTAAAATAAAATTTAAATCATTTTATTTTTTTATTATACAATATTGTAAACTATTTTTTTAAAATACTAAAATTTTGAATAAAATAAATATAACAAAAATAGCTTTTCTATATCAAAATGAATTAGTTTCCATTTATAGATAATAACATCTAATAAATTTGTATTTTCCACTTTTTAAAAATGTTTTACTATTTAATAATTGAGTTTGAATAATTGAGTGAAATAAAAATCATAAAACAGTCAATAAAAATTGGACACATCAATTTTATCTGAGTAAACTACATAGAACATTTTTTCCAATCAAAAGCTGACACATGCAACCTTTTTTCTTTAACTTGTGCGAGTCCGTGTAATTATTCTTCCGAATTCAGTATACTGCATCATTTTCAACAGTTGAATTATGATTCAAAACTACTCTACTTTTTGATGGACTACTGCAAAGGGTGAGCTTCCTTGTTGGTTTCGTAGGGAATAAAATGAATAATGTGGAATCAACACACTTCCGTAAATAGGTACATACACTTTTCAGTCAATAAAACAAAGTTTTGCTGTAATAGTTCAAAAATTACTATGAAAAATTGACATGTTATGCATTAAAAAAAAGTTGTTTTCACACTGTATCGTAGTCAGAGTGGCATATACTCCCTCTGTTTTATAATAAGTGTCATTTTAGGTCTTGGCACACAGATTAAGGAAATAATTAATTTTACATATTTCCTGTATAAAAACACAATTACCTATACATCTCAACCAATAGAAGAATGAATTACAGAATAAAATCAATAAATTTTGCATAAAAAACCGAAAACGACACTTATTTTGCAACGAAAAAAATTGTCTAAAGTGACACTTATTATGTAACGGAGGGAGTAGTAACTTTCTTTTTTTATAAAAAAAAGGCATATAGCTACTCTGTTATTGATTACAAATGAATTTTGACGAAGTATTTAATAAATTCTTAGAACTCTCTAAGAGCATCTCCAAAAAGACACTTTATTTTAGAGTTTGCAAAACTCTATTTTTGAAGTTTCAATGTGTTTTTCTTCAAAGCAAAACTTCAAATCTAACTTTAAAACTATTTGTATTTTACTTTATGGTCCTTATAATTTTCCTAATTAATATAAATAAATAATTTTTTCATAAATAACTAACATATAAATGAAAAACATAACAATAATATTAATTAAAAATATTTACTCTAAAATATAAAACTGTAAATAAAAGTACATAACTAAATAATAAATAGAAACAAAATATCAAATTATTTTATAAAATTATTTCCATAATGCTCCATCTTCAATTACACAATAATTTTGGATAATATTTTGGTGATTTTGAAGGTTTTAGAAAAAAATTACCATACTACTAATATTGTTGTAATATTTGAATTTATGTAATGACTATGCTTTTCATGTACCTTTTTTTTTTAAAAAAATTAAGTTTCTTTTGTAATATTCGTGAAGTCTAATTTTAGTTTTAAAATAATATAAATTTTATTCTAAAGTTTTATGTATAAAACTTAAATTTATAAAAACAAATCTGAAATATTTATAAAATATACAATTTTTAAGGATTAGAATGTTAAACGAGAAAATATTGAAAAATCCTAAATATAATATATAATTAATTGTAAGAACCAAAATGTAAATAGAAAGATGAAACTTCAAATTTGAAGTTTTGAGAATTGAAACTTCATTTCTCAAAACTTCAAATTTGAAATTTTGAAGTTTCTTTTTAGAGAGCCAAAAACTCTATATTTAGTGTTATAGAATATTTTTTGGAGATGTTCTAAAGTTGAAAGCATGCACTGCAAATTTAGTAGCCCAAGCAAAAAAATATATATATATCCAAGCCAGTTTCACATTTCACAGAAATGCGAGTAAAGAATAAAAGAGTTTCTCTTCAATAGAGAGAAAGAGTTTTCTGCTCTTCAACCTTCTTTTCCTTGCTTTCCACGTTTCCTCCTTCACCAGTTCAAATCACAAAAGCAACATCAAACTTGTATTGTAACCATATCACTGTGTGGCAACGATGCTTGTGGCAAGCTTAACATTTCCCATTTTTCATATAATAAAATCCTGCACATCGTCTTCGAATGAAGACCCACAGCATGATCATCAATACTCTGAATCTTGGCAAAATAACCTAATACTTCTTACAAAAATATGTTCTCATGAATCTCATCTTCTACATAATAAGAGCACAATAAAAATATTTTAATAAGGAAACGAAACTTTCTTGTTCTTCGAGTTTAGTAAGAACAAGAAGACTGTATATGTAAAAAGAAGACCGCCAAGAAGACCCCTTACATTAATATCCTTTCTTTATTATATATCTGCAGATTGAAAATCTCATTTGGCAACAGTTTTCTCAGCAAAGTCTTATGAGTAAAAGAGTTTTCTCTTCAACTATTAGAGATATAGAAATAGAGAGAGAGAGAGATCTTTAAAAAGGCTTTGTTCTGAGAAACACCAATGAGTTTAAGAAACTTTCTCTTCTTTCATATCATGTGAAGAAGCTCTGCTTGGGGATATGATCCATTCGGCGGCACATCAAGAAGAAGATCCTGATCAGATATATCATTATCTTCATAGCTAAATTCCATAGACGCACCATAGCTCATATGGCTAAAGGAAGAGACAGTATTCTCTATAGTCTCTTTGGTTTCAATGTTTTTTGATCTAATCTTCATCACTTCTTTGGGACACTTCATCAAAGCCTTTGTCTCTGAAGAGTTACAAAAACTCAAAATTATTAGAAACAGACAGAGTTTATTGCACGAAGTTATGGATTGACATGATTTTAAGAATCTTAATTGACCTGAGAGATTTTGGTTTAGGCTTTCACAAGGTCTTTCAATGGTTACTAGACTATGATTATCTGATGGTTTAGTAACAGACTCTTTAATCTCTTTTCTCTGTTCCTGAGGAAATGATTTATGTGAACAAAAGCTGAAAGCAAAGAAACTATTTTGTTTCAAGAAGAGTATATGTCTAAAAACCTTGAGCATGTGATAGCTTTCCAACAAATGGGATTTGTTAGGATCAGATAAAGCAAGCTTTGCAAGAGTCTTAAAGTCTTCATGTTTTGATCCAGAGGAAGAAGAAGATGGTGATAATGTCTCAAAGACACCATCTGCAACTAGTTGCTGGAACAAGGAGAAGTTTTCTTTGAATTGAGAACACTCAAACATGCTTCTAAGACTGGAAAAAAGAAGCAAAGACGAAGTATTAGAACACGTAGTAGCCACTAAAAAATCTGTAAACACTGAAGTTGCATTGAGTTAGAACCTATCAGGAAGATCAACAGAGTCAACTTCAGGAAGTAATTTCATCAGCTTTTGCTGTTCTTCCTTTGTGAATCTTTCTATGAACTCATCAAAGTTGAAAACATCCTGAAGAAAGATGTTCCATGGTAAGAGGCATTCAAAATAATCTTTGAAGAAACAAAACTACTGGGAGTTGCTGCAAATGAATTTACCTTCAAATCTATGTTACAAAGTGGTAAATTATGTCTTCCCAAGGCTTGAGATTTGGTCCTGCAACCAAAAACATCATTTAGTACTTGCTGAGATCAGATTCTCCCAAATCAATCTTAATCTTTCTTGTCTACACAAGTTATATACCTCTTGAGTTGCTCCTGCTTTATAGCTTTTCCACCAAAGTTTAGAGATCTCTGGACTCTATTCACCACAAACTCATCAGACTGCATTGATGAGGACTTGCTGCTCTCAACCAAGAGTGAGCTAGCTTCAGATTCCTCATGAGGATCTCTCAAGAGAACACTCCCATGTCCTATCACCATTGGTGACTCATTCTCATAAAGCAAGTCTTCCTCTGAACAACCAGAGACACAAGAAGATTGTTGTTCCTGTAAGATACTATAGAGATCCTTTGTGAGCTTCTCAACAGAAGAAGGCGCCTTAGGACGCCCCACACATGTCCTCTTCTTACAAGGAAAAGTCGTTTCCCACGCATTGGATTGATCACAGCTCTCTGAGTTAGATACAACCGAGCCTGAACTCGACCTATTGCTAGCTTCTTCATCTAATGGCCTCTTCTTGAAACCGTTGTTGAATTCATAGTTGGTTCTTTTAACTGTGAAGTTTTCTTGATATGGTTTCCTCTTTGGAATCTTTTTCTTCACAGACATTCCATTAATCATCATCATCCTTTGAGCTCTGTGATCTTCAATCTCAGCACCTTCAGCACGAGAATGAAGGGGAGTGTAGTTTACTAATGATCCTTTAGTTCTCCATCTCGAACCACACGCATTGCACAATACAGGCTTCTCTGGTGGTCCGTTTCTCCATAGAGGTGTGCCTGTTTACACCATTTTACCAATGATTAAAACACTCAAACAAACAAATGTCACAATCTCCCAATGGAAACAATTACAGACAGTATGTTCAGGTAAAGCCTATTCATCTTCAGACATCTCATTGTTTACAGTAAAGCCTCATAAGCAGGAAGAAACAATGATCTCTTAAGATCAAACATCCTTTAAGAGTTTTGAGTTCTGATTCAACATAATTGAGCATTTTAGAGACAAAAGTAAAGATCCAAATTTGCTAATAACTTTCACATTTGAAAACATAACATCCAAAACTCTGCTAAAGAGTGATCAAAACAGCAAAGGGAAACACAACATGTAGTTAAGGTCACAAAAACATAACCATTTCATAAGATTCAATGTTTGTTCATGTTTGCATTATAAGTTGAATCAAGTTCTTCAATAAACAACATGTAACCAGCTCAAAGTTTGGACTTTTATTAATACAAAACAGGACTTGGTGAAAGAAAACAAGAACTCACTTGTGACACCACAGTGATAGCAAGGCCCTTGCTTTCCCATCTTTTTTTCAAAAAAGTTATGTAATATAATCTCACAAGAACAGAGTCTATACAACAACAAAAGTAAAAACTGGGTATTGAGAAGCTTCACTGCTAAGAAAAAACCCAGAAAAGTCTTTTCTTTGACAGAAGCCAATAAAAAAAACTTCGTCTGGGAAAATTCGAGAAAATAAATAAAAACTTAGAGGAAGAGCCCGGAAAATAAAAGAGAGAGGAATCTAACAAATGGCTGTGAAAAAGGGAAAGAGAGAGAAAGTGGTGAGGCTCTAGAGAGAGAGAGAGATAGTGTTTTTGTGTATATGTAAAAATGGCTCTTTTTTTTGTATTATGAAGTTAATGTTTCAACTTCCTCCTCTTATACTACTATTTATTTTTTTATTAAATACTTTAATGTATGTATACTTGACTTACAGATTTGCAATTACTTAGTTATTTAAAAAGACATTTTTATTTGTCCAAAAAGGACATTTTTATTTGATTTATTTCTTAGTTATTAAAATGAAAATTTAATGTGTACTTGACTTACAGATTCTCAATTACTTAGTTATTTAAAAAGACATTTTAATTTGATTTAGTTCTTAGTTATTGGAAAGAAAAAATTAATGTATACTTGGCTTACAGATTTTCAATTACTTAGTTGTTTAAAAGGATATTTTAATTTGATTTATTTATTACTGTTTAAAATGAAAATTTGACAGGTGTATACATGGTTAAGTAAAAACATTATTTGGTTAAAAATTAAAATTGACATACAAAATTCACTAATTTCAGCTTTAAAAAATGTGCAAACGCACCAAACACCATGAAACATGATGTATATAAGCTTTTTTAAAGTGAGCTCATCTCAATACTTTAATATTAGATAATAAATTTATAAATATACAAAATTAACTAATTTTAGTTATTGGTTTTAATGTCTTTCTTTGCGTCTAAAACGCTTCAAGCACTATGAACGGAATATATATTCACAGTGGAGCTTTTTCCTTTTAGAAAAATAAAATAACTGATCTAATCTTCAATAATGTATAGAGAAGCCTCTAATGGTTCGTAAGTGACGATGGGGAGGGTGGCTGGAGGAATACCATTGCTTGTGTGCCATATGGTTCCTCCCGTTGACTATAGACTTTTCCTCTTAATTGATTTTCTTCTGATATTCCAACCATAATTAAATTGACAACAACAAATTGTTCAAAAAAGAAAAAATAATTTGCAACAACTATATAGTCATAGCAAAGTAAATGTAGATGATAAATAACATATTTAGTTTTCTTTTACAATAGGATATTCACAACATCATACTGAAAGATAAAAAAGTTTAATTATCTGTTATATACCAAATAAACTATAACTTTCATATTTGCAGTCTCATTTCTCCAGTTTTCACTAGACAAATAATTTACTTGATGTATTCACAAATCATTTCTTCTTAACAAAAATGCAACTTTAAGTGCTAAACCAAGAAGAAATAAAGAATTTTTTTTGAGAAAAATAAATAAAGAGTTTAAAAGGCCAAGAAGGAAAGATGGATCAATAAGGTTAGTTCCTTTCACTTTTGAATTTAAAAATTGTAGATATTGATGTATTAAGTGATAAAGATAAGACTAGGTTATAAGATTAGGTTTTAACTTATTCTGAAATATGTGATGGCATGACTTTGGTGAATTAAGATTTACATTTATTAATAGATTTCGGAATATCAAACAAGATGGTTTGTCAAGTCACCGGCCCGTAATGACGACGATCATGGACGCAACTCTTTTCTGCACCGTTTGATTTGGTTAAAGTATTTGTAGTGATGGTCCCCACTTCTTTTCGTTCGTGAATGTGATTAGTGAGCTAATTTCGGTACATTACTCGTTGTCCACGCGTATTATACTATTTCCACTAAGTTTTTTTGCTAAGTTAACTATTGGTATATACTAGGGATTAATCCGCGCTACGCGCAGACCTATTTAATTTTCAAATGTTAACTATTTTATTTTTGAAACACAACTTGCATAAATTCATAAACTCAAAGGTAGGTGTTGATAGATGTTGTATATTTACCAGCCTTGCATTATTATTTATTTCAGAATACAAAATGTATTCACATATTTACTTATTATTTATTTTACTATACATTTTTCAGATATATTTTTAATTT
>CAKOAT010818486.1:1175-28920 GCA_932364175.1 Eruca vesicaria subsp. sativa | reverse complement strand
GAGGTGCCAATTGAAGTTGAAAGAGAAGTCATGTCAAGGAAAATTGAAATTGAAGAAAATAATAATGTGAGGTTCCAAAAGTTTCTTTCCCATTTCAGAGAAATCAAAGATAAAGAAGCTCATTTTTTACTTCGAAATGCATTAGTTGATCATTTGTGGGAAAATTATTATAATTCTCATGAATAATTTAGAATTGATGCATTATTGTGTTTAAGCTATATAATGTAATTTTAATGTATTAAATGTATTCTTTCAAAACCTTGTTGAGTAGTTTTATTTATATAATAAAAATTTAATTGTGGTTAATATTGTATTTAATAGAAATGCTATAAATTTAAAATAGACTGTTTTGCAAATAGTATAAATGAAAGGTGATATTCCTAATTTTGAAATAAATATAATATTAAAAATATTCTTTTGGAGTAGAAAATGGAGTAATACATTGGAGTAAAACTCAGCTGCATTTTGGAGCTACTCCATTTTAGAGTAGAAAATGGAGTAATACATTGGAGATGCTCTTAGGCGCTATGTATTGAGTAACAGTCCAACATAAAGCCAAAATACTGTTTTTTTTTCAAAAAGTTGGTTTATATAAAAAAAAAAACATGTTACTGACTATAGCTTTTAGAATTCATATTTTCTAAGCAAGTATGAGGTAAAATTTATCTATATTTGTGCGATTTCTGTATAGGAATAATTTGCTGAATGACTGTTAGAAAAAAATATGAGGTTTTTTTTGTCAACAATATGAGGGGTTTAATTGATGATGACTAACAATGTAAATGGATGTAATAATTTTAGTTAAAAAAAACCCTAGCCGTCAAGAGAGAAAAAAAAGAGAGATTTTTAGTTTTAAGCCGATGGCCGGAGGCTTCTATAGCTCCGACATCGGCTTGTTTAATTTTTCTTATTTCTATTTCTTTGATTTGTTTTCTTTATGGTCTTCTAGTTGGTTTGATTGCCAATTTATTTAGAATCTGGCAAAATTTTGGATTGTTCTTCTGTATGGTTTTTCCAATGGATTTGGAATGGAAAAAACTTCGGTTCAATTAAATCGTTTAGAAAAGGTAATTGACAAATCTACTGCGGATGGTGGCGACGGGTCTTACCGGCTTCAATCGTTGATAGTTCTTCATTTGATGGTGATGGATTTTTTGCTGCAAACTATGGTTACTTCGAAAGACAACATAAAACTATATGGAACGGTAATCTCTTTGGCTCTGTTATTATCAATAGAGCAATATAAAGAGTTGTCTTCTCTCGTTGGCTCCTACTGGAGTAATAAAAAGAGAGTAACAATCGTTCTCAACTAAGTTTGAAGCGTGGTGTTTCTGGATTAATATGAAGATTATCTCCTACGAGATTCAACTATTTCAGAAGCAAATATGGAGCTTTCACATGGAAATTTTTAGTCATCCATACACTAATAGATGTGTTAGTTTACTTTGGATCCCTACTGGTGTATCCCTTTTATATATTGTTTTTGCTAATTCTCATAGTGTAAAACTATTTACCTAAAAGACTTAATAATACAATCCAGCGTTAAAAAAAAAATGGATGTAATAAAAATGGAGTAAAGGAATGGGAGTAAAACAAATAATAACAAAAAAATAAAAATGAAAATCAGCGTTAATGCTTTTCAATCTTCCAAAACCGTGATAGAAAAATGTAATTCATTTCCCATTTATTAAGTAGTAACCAGCGTAAGATTATTAAAAATATAAATTTAATTTCATATAATTGGTAAAATTTGAGCTGAAACAGAGTAAATGTCTTTCAGCGATAATATTAACGTTATTTATGTTATTCAATCACATTCTAGATTTGTATTTATTTAAGAAGAAAAAAGTGGAGAGATATATAAGAGAAAAGGGAGAGAGGTGGTTAGTGGGTGAAATATATTTTTTTCTTGGTTAATCAAATATACCTTTCTTGTATATCAATCAATATTTTTTTTGTTAAACATCTATCAATCATTCAATCCATCTATCTATACTATTAAAGCTGAAGTACAAAAATGAAGTGTTTGGAAACATGAATAAGAAAATTTTAAATTTTTTATTGGAAACATGGATAGCATATATATTTAATGGGCTTATTTATTAAATTAAAGATTTCTGCGGCCCAAAATAACATTATTATTGTTTTTTAGTTTTCTATCATTGATATTACTTTATTTCTAAAAATTATTTATACATATATGTATTCGTGTTTTAAATTTATTTAAAATAAATCAAGAATAATATATATTTTATTTATATAATTTATATTGACTGTTGTTATAAGTTTTTAACAGTGATATACTAGCTTTCCAATTCTTCATTAAAAATTAACTTCAAAATATAACTAAATTATTTAGTGTATATAAATTTACACCAAATTTAACCAAAAAAAACTTTATAAACTATTACTAAAATGTTTACGGGTCACAACATTTTACCGACGCCCATGTTACACAATACAGTGATGAAATACGATGTTTAAACAGTATACTATTACTTAGTAAAATTCGAAGCATTAAATTGTAATTTTTAAAATGTTTATATCTAATCTATTAAAACTGAAGTACAAAATAAAAATAACCCTTAGTTTTCCTCAAAAATTACAACACTATGCCACTGGCTTAATAAACTGTCGTTTTAAAATATTCTTCAACCACTTAAATAAATATTCGGCACTTAGCCTTAAACTAAATTGTATCTAATCCGAATGAACCAAATTAACTCATTCTCTCCAGCATGCCTTGGTTTATCTTGGTCTGCATAATCAAAATCAATTATATAAATATTTAACCACATAATTGTATAAATACTTAAACCACATAATTCGATCCAATATATATCATGCTTAAGAAATCGTGTAATATAACATTGTTGTGCTATCAAGAATTTTTTCTCATCTAAGCTATTAATTTCATGTATTGTTGTGTTTACTCGGTTTTTTTTAATGATCAATCGTACATATGGTTGTAACAGCATATATATTATGGTTTATCAAACATGTATTAGATGTTATAATCTATTAAAAATACTTAATTAGGTTAGTTAGTAACTTAGTATGATAAGATATTATAGTTAGTATCATTAGATATTATCGGTGCAGAAAATCAAAACTAATAATTATTATTTTCCTAAACTCAATAATATTCCAAAAACGTTTTCTAATTCCACGCATTCATCATAAATAGACGATATCAAGCAACTAAAACAATCCAGAGATCCTGTTTCAAAACTTGCAAATCATTGTATGCCTAATCTTTAAAACTAATAAATTCGGTTATTCCTAACTCAATAGCATTCCATTTTTTTTTCCTATTTCAAAGTAGTCATCATAACAAAAAGGAAATCAATTGGGTTTTTGACATTTCCATAACTTATAGTAACTTGAAACCATATATAGCACCAAAAATATAGGGACTTCCAAAACAAAACGATTCTATTTTTTGAATATATTGACTATTATTTATATACAAAATCGGTGAATCGACTCCTATAAATAAGACCATATCTATCGTATGAAAGATCACACTATTCCAAGTAAAACTTAGTATTTGAAACCTCTTTGAAAATCACCTCTTTGAAAGATGTGAAACCTTACAAAACGGGATGGAAGTTTCAGGTCAAAGCATTAACTTGGAAGTAGTTCCATGTCTTGAGAAACATTGGAAATCATCTTATCAGATGAGAATATGAGTTTTGGTTACTATCGTTATGTTAATCATGTGTATTTTTTTATCGCACTTTGTTTATCTAATTTAACCATGTTCGATTTTGTTTTGCCATGTAAAAAGGGTACAAGATACATGCCTTGTGCAAGAAGACATACGTGGAAAGTAAGAGAATACTTCTACCCGTTGGACCATGGCGGAACATTCAGAATCTTACCCTCAGCCTTGCAACATGAATGTATAGATCAACCGACCATTTTTACAAAATTGTGTTATTGAAAAACACAACAATCACCAAATCCACCCTTAAGAATGATAATCTGTTTCTAAGTTCGGTAGATTTTCAGAGTGTTTTAAGTGGATCACTTAAACCATGTTTCTTACTGGTACGTTTTCAAATTAATACCAGCCATATTGATTTGAAAAAAAAAACATTTACGACCACTCTTATTTTTTTACAGACGTGATGGGCCAAGTTATTGATTTGGGAGAGCTAAAAACAATTCAGTGTTCATGCAAACCAAGGATGAAACCTGAGTTTACTCTTGAAGACATCAAGTAAGTGCATGTTTTCAATTTAATTTGCTGTATGTTGATACTACCAGCGATGAGTAAAACAAATTTCAATTTAATTCGCTTACAATGAGTATCTTCACGAGTAAAACAAATTCAATGCAAGAAAGAGAGTTTTACCAGATGAGAAGCTCAAAGAAACGGAAAGCGGACTTTAACAGGTAATATCAGGAACAAATCTCAGGTGGGCTGCTTCTACAGATCAATGGATTCCCAGCAACACTACAAATCAAGAAAAAGAATGATTCATGATTAAATAAATATATGAATTAGTNAAATTCAATGCAAGAAAGAGAGTTTTACCAGATGAGAAGCTCAAAGAAACGGAAAGCGGACTTTAACAGGTAATATCAGGAACAAATCTCAGGTGGGCTGCTTCTACAGATCAATGGATTCCCAGCAACACTACAAATCAAGAAAAAGAATGATTCATGATTAAATAAATATATGAATTAGTGAAAATCACTGTTTTTTATTCATATAATCATATGATTACTACTGTTGTACTATGAAGTGGATTTTGACATGCATGTGAAGGATATATCAAGATCTGTTTATCGATTGAACAAAACTTTGAGTTCAGAAATAAGAACGAATAATGTTCAAAAAATAAAATAAATAAGAACGAAGACATACCTTTAGCTGCTCATCTTAAACGGTTTGTCCTTCGATACCTATTGTTGTGTTGGATCGGGGTCATTGTAGTTCTTTCTGATATGTGTTCCGTTTGTATCAGCTTCCGATCGATTGCTCTTCTTTCTTCGTCTAGATGCTGTCGGTAAGAGAAGGGGAGAAGGTAAAGTTGTCGTTTTCTTATTCACTTAACTAAACTGATTTTTTTTTTTTTTTAAAAACGTCACATATGTTGATGATTGATGAAAGAAGTCACAGGTAATACACGGCCCATTGTTGATGAATGTATGTTGGGTTGAAATCTACAACAACCCATTTGCCTGGAATATGTTTTTTGTATTTTTCAATATTCATTAAGAAGCCCACTTTTTAATTTTATAGGTTAGATTTAAGGATTTAACAAATTAATATAATTATTGAACAAAAAGAAACAAATTAATATAAAAAAAATTACCAATAACAAAGAAATTACATAAAAATTACTAAGAATATTTTTAAATTTTTTTTTTGAACTTTTAAAAATAATTACTATGAGTATAAATACATCTTTTATATCATGTTGACACATATAAGAATATCTTACAAACATAAACAATCAACACAATTGTAAATATATTAGATTATCTTATATATAAATACATAATCTTATAAATAAATATTGAACATATATATAAATACATATTTTTATATCATGTTGAACATATAAGAATATTTTACAAACACAAAAGATCAACATATTTGTAAATATTATATAAAAAATACATAATTATATAAATGAATTTTGATCAAAATTTTAAAAGGAAAAAAATACGGATCAAAATTTTAAAATCATAATCAATAGCTTATATTAAAAGCCCAAAAATATTTCTTACATGAACTTTGTAATAGTGTGTATTTTATTGAACTAAACAGAAATTTGAAAATAGTACGTGAACTTTACACATATTACCCTTTCATTCCCGAACTTTATAATAGTGCATATAATATTAACGTAAACAAAAATACTACATAAAATTTTAAATTCGTGTTTAAATATATTGACCGTCAAAAGTGTTAGTCATTCGTTAATTTATCGAAATGACATCATTTTGGATAAATTCTGTAAATTAAAATTAAATTTTAATGATAATCAAATGACCCAATTCAATAACGTAAATTAGGCTTGCTAAATAAAATTTTCCAAAACCTGTACTTATTTTTGAATGTTTTTTCGTAACTTGCTTTCATTATTTTTTATGTTTCTGTTAAGTAGTGTATTTATTTTAAAATATCGATGTAAAATTTGAACTTTATATTCAACTTTAAATCTCAATATTTATAGTTTAATTTCATAAAACCTACAAATATACTTAAAAACCTAATATTTTATGCTTTAATGTTTACTTTACCAAATATAATGAATAAAAACACAATTAAAAAAACATAATCTCATAGTTTATAAATGGACCATAAACCATTGAACAAGACACAAATATGTCAAAACTCAATAAACTATGAATCTATACAAGAACATAAATTATGTTTAGGTAAATTATTTACAAGTGAAAAACATATAATTATGAAAAACAAACACCCGCGCGGGTGCGCGGGTTAAAGGCTAATATACAATAAAAAACAAAGACCCGTCCAGTCGGCCGGGTTATGATCTAGTATATCTTTATTGAAATTACAGAATAGTAACGATATGGTAAGAAACTCGTGACCGTAACTGGACTCGGTGCTAATTAATTTTAAGAATTTTTTTGAAGGAATAATGTAATAATGCTCATAGAATTGGACGGTGGAGATCAGGCGTTGGAACAAATGGGTGAGATAAGGTTAAAATACAAAGGGTAATGCAGGAGTAGTGCTTCAATAAAAACAAAGTATACCAAATGATAACCAGAGCATACAATTCACGTTCATACTAATAGAACACAACCACTACCGCACAAAATGACAACAATTAAACAAAAAAGTTCAACCTAAATAATAGGTCCGAACTCTCTTATTCTTTCTATCCGAATGAATATTTGCCAAGAGTTAAGAACTAAAATTCAATAATGGTTTGCAATTTCGTTTAGTTCATTTCCCCAACCAGAGCGTTTCTGGTACCACTTATTATCAAACGTGTTTAAAGCATCTAAAAAAAAATACTATCTGAAATTTCTATAATTTCATATTTGAAGTTTCAAGGTGTTCTTTTCCAAAAGCAAAATTTTAAATTTAAATTCAAAATTATTTATATTTTACATTATAATCCTTATATTTGTCATAGTTAATGTAAATTCATAAAACATTGATAAATAACAAACACATATATATAAATTATATCAATATTAATTAATAAAATCTACACTAAATTATAAAATTATAAATACAAATACATGATTACCGCAAATAGAATACCACATTTTTGTTGTCCAATTTTAATTTTAAAATATTTTAAAATACTAAAGTACAAACAACAATTTTAAATTTATTTAGTTTTATGTCTAAAACTTAAATTTATAAAAGATAAAAGTTAACTTGAAATATTTATGATATATAAAAATATTTAAGGATTAAAACGATAAACAAAAAAATACTTATAAATTATAAATTTTATTTGTAATTGTAAGGATCAAAATGCAATTAAAAGATAAAACTTCAAATTTAGAATTTTGATTATTAAAATTTCAAATTTAGAAATTTTTTTCTCAAAACTTCAAATTTGAAGTCTCTTTTTGGAAAGCAAAAAATTTTATAGTTGAAGTTATAAAATTTCTTTTGTAGATGCTCTTCCGTTTGACTTCCTACTTTTTATTCTTAGTGATCTAGCTTATGTGACTTAAGCTCATGAGGAAAAGAAAAACCCTTTAGTTTGTTCATCTAACTAATCCAAGTGAATGACTATGAAGCTTAGGAAAAGAACAAAGCCAAGTCCATATAAGCATTTACACCACGAGAGCAATGTCTATCCAGAAACAAAATAAACAAATTCTTGCCGACGCCTAGATAATTGAACTATTCTTGTAATTTAAAGCATTCATTATGACCAACTCATACTAGAAATTTCGAAGCATGGTCTTTACCGCCTTCCCAGACATATGAAAAAAAAAAAGAAAAAAAATCGGTGAATATCCCACGTAGTTCATGTCACCACAATATATTTAAAACTTTCTAACATATCCAGCAACAGAAACATTATTCTGCGTAAGAAATTATCAGTGTCCAGAATGTAAAAAAAATGCCACGTGAACTCTAACCACCGCTTTACTGCATTTGGCAAGGAAGAAATTACAGAGATTGATGTTGAAGGTGTGTTTCACCCCATTCCAAAACCCCGTTCAAGAATTCGGCCAGTAATTTGAAGGTCGGTCTTAACGTAACACTCTTAGACAGTAAAAACAGTCAATGCCAACTTAACCACTTCAACTCGTGATGTTGGGAAGATCGGACGTTTAGTGGCGATTTGATGATATTGGATACACGTCACGTTACGATTCCCCTCTAAACATTTATAAAAGAAGGAGAAATGAGAAAGAGAGAGAAATCATATCTTCGACACCCATATTATACACTTTTTACATTCTGATTCGTTCTCAACCTCATATACTCTTGCTCAATAAAAAAGCATATACTCCCTCCGTTTTATATTAAGTGTCATTGTAGAGAATTTTTTGTGTTACAAAATAAGTGTCGTTTTCGGTTTTCAATGTAAAATTTATTAATTTTATTATGTAATTTGTTTTTCTATTGGTTAAAATATGGTTAGGTGTATGGGTAATTGTGTTTTTATATAGGAAATATGTAAAATTAATTGTTTCCTTAATCCGNGAATTTTTTGTGTTACAAAATAAGTGTCGTTTTCGGTTTTCAATGTAAAATTTATTAATTTTATTATGTAATTTGTTTTTCTATTGGTTAAAATATGGTTAGGTGTATGGGTAATTGTGTTTTTATATAGGAAATATGTAAAATTAATTGTTTCCTTAATCCGTGTGCATAGCTGTAGAGTGACACTTATATTGAAACAAAGGGAGTATTATTCATCGAATCATTACCAATTCAGTTAGGTTAAAAACTAATTCTAATATAGACCCCGTGGTCACCAATGGACAAGATCCATTTACCCCCATCTGCCTTGGGTCAGAATTTTACAAATCCAGCAACAGGTACAGCCACGGTCATGGCGAATAGCACCGAGCTTTTACCTCCATCTGCTTTCATTACACGACAAATATAGGCACTATGACCAGTGATATCCGATCTAATGTGTGGTTTCTGTTTGTTTTTTGAATCACAGGTTTCTGTTTGTACGCATCATTGATACCTAAGTAGTTTGATCAGCAAAGACTATGAGTTCTGTAAGCAAAAGCTAGTGGGATGTACCTATATATAACGTAAAAGAGGAGATACAGAGACTTCGAAACATTTGGCACTCAAATTTCAGGGAACTTTGTTTTCTTTTTGGCCTACCAAAGGCGAGTTAGCTAACTTTATCGAACACATGATTCCATCCACTCATCCAGAGTCTAAATTCAGCCAGTTAACTAACATTTGCTAACAAGATTCTGAACTCCACAAACAACTTCTAGAGGTCTATTCCCTACTTGTCATCATGAGATTTAAACAGCAGAATCACGACCTTCAACTCATGAAGAATTATGAAAGTTCTCTACAACATTGAGAAGTAAGGAAACTAAAACAACTTCAGCCACACTGAAAATATGAGACACAGGTCAGATGCAACAAAAGGAACAAGCAAACTATATGACATGTGGACTCTACCAGCAAGTACTTCCTAACAGCTAAGAACAACAAAGCTTTCATGTACTCATATAACACACATCACTCTATTTGCTTCTTACGTCACTTGTAGTCTCAGTTTCTCCTTTTCTTCTTCTTCTCCTCTTTATCCGCAGCGTCTTCAACTGTTGAAAAAAAAACAATCAATCAATGGAGTTCTACTAACAGAACAAAGCAACGTTACTTAATACCAGAGACAATTGAGCTTTTACCATAATGATGAGGATACGAACAAACACAGCTACAAAATCGGTGAAAAGGGTCAACGAATGTTTCACATAATCCATATCACCAAGATGTGCTTTCTCGATAATCTCTTGTGTGTCCACCACCATGTATCCCACAAAGATTAGAAGTCCAAAATAGAGCTGCAACAACAGATCCATAACAATGTGAGAAGTCTATAGAAGATTGAATTACAACAAAAAGAAAGGAGGACGTCTGGTGTTACCTCAAACTTAAAGATAGACGCAGAGCCACCAAAGACGGAAGAAGCAAACTGAAGCCACATAAGTATGGACAAGCCAGACGAAAGCAGTCCTCCAAGGTAGAGATACTCTCTGCGTCTCGCAAGCATCGCTGCTGCCGAGAAACAGATAAATGCAATCGCAGTTCCAACAAACGCAGTGACAAGGATGCTGAAAAAAAGAAAAAAGACAATACCCAATCAGCTCTAAGATAAGTCACAAAACCCAGAAAACAAAATGATGATAACAAGAAGTCAGTCACCTCGGGTCAAAATCAACAACCACTTTAATCAATGGACCAACAGAAGCACCTTCAAGAACCGCAGAGAGGAACAGAAGTGAAAGCCTCTTCTGCTGCAAGAAAATATCAAATGTCTTAGAAAAGAGATATAACCACAAGATAGAAACGCTGAATCTAAGTAAGTAAGTAAAGACCAACGTACTTGTTGATAAGGAGGACACGAAAGCAGCCAAATCATGGTTCCAACGCATCCAATGGTTGTGAGGATACCACCGATGTTCCAGAGCATGTGGAGGTAAGCTCCAAAGGCAGATGCAACAAGAGCACAACACAGAGTCAGATAAACCTGAAAAATTCCATCAGGAAATACAAAAAGTCAAATCAATAACATCATTATTAGCATCTTTGCGAGAATAAGTTTCTATTTAGAGTAATAAAAAAAACAATCATGAAGATTAGAAAAGCTAATCAAAGAGCTAGTAGAGATAAAACTATGCAATTGGGAACCCTAATAATACGATCGAAACACTTTTGTTCGTTAATACAGTGAGATAAAACCAAAATCGAAGCGAATCTGAGAGTAATAGTTTAACTATGGCCACTATTCTACCAATCAAGAAACTTATAGTTTATGAGGGGGGGAGAAGAAGAAGATACCCGCTTAAGATGATTCTGAACGGAAGGAGAGATCTGACGGAGGTTCTTGAGAGAATCACAGCTCCAGCTTCTGCTACTGGTTTGAGAATCGAAGAAGGACGTGAACGAATCCATCGTCTTGTTTTCTTTGGTTTTGAGAGAGAAATTCAAAGCGTAAACCAGGAGATTAGAAGACTCGATATTTATATAGAGCCTTAAAGTTTAGAGAAGAGTTGACAATAATACCCTTGCGGCTTCGCATTTCCGGAAACATCTTGAAACATTGAGGTCGTCCTCGCATTTCGTTGAAACTTTGCCGCGAATCTAATCAGATACGTCTTTATCGTCATAGGCACCAATAAGAACTATCCACGTGATTCTTTTTTCCTGATATACACGAGGTTTTTTAAAAATGTACACAAGTTTTCTACTTGCAATGCCAATACTTCTCGAGCTTACAAATTATTTTCTTTTCAGTGGTATCATGTAATATGGAGTTTAGTATTTGGAGATACAGTATCGGTAGAAGCTAAATTAGATAATTGCCTGACAGTTGGGCTTATAATTGAATGATGGTTGACCAATTTTTTTTTTTTTTTGTAATATTTTTGTTTATCTACACATACCATTTCTTCCTATTACTAATTAACTCTAGTCTACCGTATAATCTTTCATTTGAAACGCAGAATTAGCTATTTTATATAATAATAGAAAAATCATTAAAAGATCAAGTCAATTCGTATAATCATTCTTTGAGTTTTTTAGTTATGGTTTTTACTTCACTTTGGGCTTGAGGCTAAATTGAATTGGGCACCTATTTCATATATAAAAGCCCATTGATAATCTCATTTTCATTAGAACACCAAAACGTCACGTAGTTTCTCTAATGAAAGAAAAAAAAAGAACAAAAACGACGTACATTTCACGCGACTAACGATGTCATATCTTTCACTTGATCACTTCCTTCAAAGCTCATTTCAAACCACACATTCAAAAACAAAACCAACTCTGAAAAACTGAACAGAGGAGAGAAGAGGGAGAGGAGTGTGCCTGTGTATGTGTGAGGAAGCAACAGATGTCCATATCAATGGCGTTATTCTCTCCTCCGATCTCTTCTCCACTTCAAAACCCTAACCTCACCCCCAAGTTCTCACTCTCTCTCCTCTCCACCAGGCGCTTCTCTCTCGTCTCCCTCACTCGAGCCTCCTCTTCAGAGAACGGCACATCAGCACCCGCTTCTGCAACCACCGTGGAGATTCCGAAGCCTGCTTCTGTCGCTGTAGAGGAAGTTCCAGTAAAATCTCCATCTGAAAACGGCGCCGTTGGAGTTGAAGATATTGACTTGACAACCACGACGACGACGGAGATCAAGTTTAAGGATGCGAAGTGGGTTAATGGAACATGGGATCTGAAACAGTTCGAGAAAGAAGGCAAAACTGATTGGGACTCTGTTATCGTTGCTGGTTAGTTTTTTTTCTACTTCTTCACTCTTGTAATAATTTACAGTAATGTTTTGTCACAATCCTAGGAAGAGAGTTTGAGAAAAATGGTTTTAACAAAAAAAAAAAATGGTTTGGTTTACTACAAAGCTCTCTGCTTTAGTTTTGTAATAAGTATAGGAAGATGAGTGATTGTTGTGTAATTAAAGTGTGCTGTTTCTGTAATGATAGAGGCAAAGAGGAGAAAATGGCTTGAAGATAACCCGGAGACAACTACAAACGACGAGCCTGTACTCTTTGATACCTCAATCATTCCATGGTGGGCATGGATGAAGAGATACCATCTACCTGAAGCTGAACTCCTCAATGGTTATTTTCCAAAACACTATTATTGTCCATGATAAAAGATCCAAATATTATTTTTAATTTGAAGTGGCTATTTTTTTTGTTTGGTTTATCTTGTAGGTCGTGCGGCAATGATAGGGTTCTTCATGGCTTACTTTGTTGATAGCCTTACGGGGGTAGGACTTGTGGATCAAATGGGGAATTTCTTCTGCAAAACACTCTTGTTTGTGGCTGTAGCTGGAGTTCTTTTCATCCGCAAGAACGAAGATTTGGAAAAACTCAAGGGTCTGTTTGATGAGACTACGTTATATGACAAGCAATGGCAAGCGGCATGGAAAGAGCCGGAGGAATCATCATCATCATCAACGGTTTCTTCAAAGAAGTGAAAAAAAATTTTATGGGTTATGTTTCCTCTTTTGTTATGTGTTTGTGATGATCAGTGAAAGTCCCAAAGATAATTTATGTATTGTATTACTGATCTTGAGATTGTAATCTTTCTGGCTTTAGAAATCTCTGTGAAGTAGTCAGTTGCAAAGAAAATTTGGGGAGGTCATTGACTTTGTAAAACAGAAGAAGACAAATGCAATTTCTAGATGGTGTAATTAATTAACCAAGAAAAACCTCAATAGCAACGTACAAAGTGTTAAAGGTGTAACAAGTCAACATCCAGTCTTGAATTTTGATTGTTCATAAATAGTATTCAGGAAGTTGGTTGTTTATCCAATCTTGAATGGACATAGTAACGAGACTTGGTTTATATCAAGTACCGAATAATATGTAACGAGACTTAGTTTCCTTTTGCTTTGATTACTGAGCGTCATGGATTACGTCCGAGTGTAGATGAGTTGCTTTTAGTTTGATGCTTTGAAACATGAGTTACGTGGTTAGATTCTCGACTATTTTTTTAGGCTACTAGATTCACAGATAGCAACAGAACATGGAATGATAGAGAGCAGAACGACAAGGACAACAGTCTTCACCACCGGAGGAGATGCAAGAAAAGATAATGAGCATTTGGATTTTTTTTTTTTTTTTTGTCAACAGCCCATTTACTCTAAGATCAAGTGGTAATCAGTCGAGTCGATTCTCCGAGGAAAAAATCTATCTGGTCGGATCTGATCTATAAGGGAAAATAAATAACCTATACTCCTTGTTTATTTAGCTAATGCATCCGTTCGTACATTTCTATTCCACAGAATATGAGACAAATTCACATCCTCAAAGTCTTCTCCTAGTCGTTGAAACACCTCGATTTTTGTTGCAAAAGTCTACCAATTCTCCGGTCTAATAGACATGTCCAATAGATCCGAGCAATCCGTCTCAATCCGTATCGAAATCATCTTCAAATCTCTCATACATGAGATTGTTCACAGTAGACCTTCCATCTCGATATGCAAAGTTGATAAATTTCTTCTATACACCCGTAATCCAAACCATTCAGAATTCATTTGATCTTTGAGACTCCATCATAAACCATTGACACTGCCGTTTGGATTACATAGACAATAACGAGGCTCTTGATGAACTGATCAATGGCGTCAGGGTACCTATAATAACTTTATTTCCGATTTTGCCCTCTTTCTCCTTTTCTTTCTTAGTTTTAAATCATTTGAAAACAAAAATCCAACGGTGAAAAAAGAAAAATATTCGGTCCGAAACCAGACAAAACACTTGCGAAATAGAAAAAAAATATACGCTTGCGAGAACCAGATTCAACAGAGAACCCTAGAACTCAATTTTTATCCAGGCACGGCCGTCGCTTTCTCAATCTCACCGGTATAAATCGCCGGTGAAGGTGTAACATACATAGCTGTATCTGGATAATAGCTAGGTAGAGATATTATTTAAGGGGATTTTGAGAATCATGTATAGGGAGAGAGGCACGGTGAGTTCAAAACCAGAGGTTGTTGTTGATCGTAAACGAATCAATCAACCTCTTCAACGTCCTTCTCCGTCAACTTCCCTTCAAACTAACGGCAAGGGTAAAGAAACTTTCTTGATTGGGAAGCACCCGCTTAACGTTTCAGACGGTGAGAGATTTCTAATCATATATTAACTGATTTAAGCAAAAACGCTTTTATTTAGTCTCTGACGTAAACTGTTAACTGATGAAATAGATACAGACAGTGAAGAGGAGTCTGATGTGAGTGGTTCAGACACTTCATGGATATCTTGGTTCTGTAGTTTAAGAGGAAACGAGTTCTTCTGTGAAGTTGATGATGATTATATCCAAGATGACTTTAATTTGTGTGGACTCAGTAGTCTTGTTCCCTACTATGAGTATGCCCTTGATCTGATTCTGGATGTTGAATCTTCTCATGGTATGTTTCCTTTTTTTAGTAACCAAACTAGTTTGCGGTTAAGATTATTGTCTCTTGAATGTTTGATATGGATTGGGTTGGTAACAGGAGATGTGTTTACAGAGGAACAGAATGAGTTGGTTGAGTCAGCTGCTGAGATGCTTTATGGACTTATTCACGCTCGTTACATATTGACAACCAAAGGGTTGGCTGCAATGGTAAAAAAGAAACTATTTTGAGTTCATTTAAACATTCTATAAAGGATTCACTGATTGACTCTGTTTTTTTTTTTTTTTTTTGCAGTTGGATAAATACAAAAATTATGACTTTGGAAGGTGTCCTAGAGTTTATTGCTGTGGGCAACCTTGTCTACCGGTTGGTCAATCTGATTTGCCTCGTTCAAGCACGGTGAAGATATATTGCCCTAAATGCGAGGACATTTATTACCCTAGATCAAAGTATCAAGGCAGTATCCTTTCTCAGACCACCCTTTATATCTTGCTCACTTGCTGATACATATCTATAATGCAAGTTTTAAAGTATGATATGTTTCATTCTAAATGCATAGAGCAATCAATCATCTTGATAGAGTTTCTATAGATTTTGCAGCTGTTGTTGATCTTTGTTTGGGTTTTTCCTTAAAGTAATGAACAGACATTGACGGTGCTTACTTTGGGACAACTTTTCCTCATTTGTTCTTGATGACTTATGGACATCTCAAGCCACAAAAGGCAACACAGAACTATGTTCCAAGAGTATTTGGGTTCAAACTACACAAGCCGTGAAGGAAGTTTTAAGACAAAGAAACCCAAGAATTAAGATTGTGGCTTTGGATTTGAAAACGAAAACAAGAAGCGTTGTAATCACGAAAGGTGAAGAAGCAAGCAGTCTTGTTATTTGTCATCAGGTACATTCACATTAAAAGCAACCAAAAGATTTGGTTAGAAGAACAAAGAAGCGAAAATCTTCTCTTTGAGTTTGTGAAATTTGAACCTGTATGTTCCTACTTTTGTAATCTTTTTTTCTGTTTGCTTTGTTTTGTTTTTCATTGGCAGATGCTATAGGGGAGTTTAAGCATTTATCAAAAAAAATTATCTTTTAGCTCTCTACTAGAATATCGCATCAAATTTTGTCAACATTTAATGTCTAGTTTCTGTTGTCCATTTTTGATTATGCAATACTAGATCTATATACTTTATGGAGGCTCTGTTTCTTTTTTCACAGATTCTTTGTCACCACCAACCAGGAAGATGACAGGAACAAGAGAAAATAATGCAAGATGACAAACATTCATCAGTCATTGACGAAAAGATGACGTAGTGTTTGAACTGTAAAGGGCTAACGACGAAAGTTTATTGATATGTGACTTAAACTTCTACTGACGAAAGAATGACGTACTGTTTGATCTTTATCTTCGGGTCGACTAGGTGTTTCTTTCAAGCCCCTTGGATTTTTGGTTCAATCCACTATTAGGTCTTTGTTAGATTGACTTTAAGCTTCTTTTCTTTTGTCAAAACTCTCAACATTATTGATTCCATTTTCATTTATGGGGAAGTATGGAACACGTTAGTAGAAACAAAACAAAAAAAAGGAAGAAAAAGTGAGATACGACTCTTAATCTATATGTATAAATAATTAAATTACTAGTCACTCTCCCTCCATAATTTGCAGCAGAAAAAGAATTAACTTGCAAACTTTAAAGTGTGTAAGAAGAAGATGAGTACTTCCTGGAGTCGGAGGCCTGATGATGACTCCAGGTCCATCATGAGGAATGGAGGTAAGAAGAGTAGTTTGCTTGAATTTTGGTGCAATTATTTGGTCTTTAATCTCCCAATAAACGTTTTGTTGCAGAGTATAAGCAGAAAATAATGTGTATGAGGGTCTCTGAGCTGAAGATAGAGGGGATAGAGAGGGCCAGGAGAGTGTGGGGTTCTGATATCACGCACCTCGTCTTCTTCACCCCCTCCCACCACTATGACCTTGGCCCTGACTACCATCTCACCGTTCTCCTCGGCAGTCCCCACTCTGTTCGACCTTTCCCGTACCAGAAAGGCTGTTATAACGAGGGCACTGTCCTCCAAATCTTCTGGGACTTCGCCTCAAGAAGGCTCACCAAGTCCCTCCTTGTTTGCTCCGAGATCAGGCCCGTCAGGAGCGGAGGTATAAGTAATTAAGTAGTGGCCATTGACTAATATATAATATATATATATATATGTGTGTTACTTATTATTTTAATGAGTTAATCTATATTTTGATTATATTTGGTAAAGAAAACTGACTTTGGTCACTGTAAAACTTGTGATGGAACTTCCATATGCTCGCACTAATTCATGTTTTAAGTAATAACTGAGGCCCGAGCAAAATGAAATATTTTGTCACATATACAGTATAACCTCTTTAAATTAATAATCTATAAATTAATATCTCTATAAATTAATATAATTTCATAGTCTCAAATTGAATTTTTGGTTCAATTAATATCTCGATAAATTAATAATCTCTATAAATTAATAAAAATATTAGTTTTAGTGTAGTCCCAACATTATTAATTTATAGAAGTTTCACTGTATAAGTTTTTAAAAATACTAATAAAAGATATTTAAAATATATTTTTAATGATTTTATTAAATTAAATTGTAAAAATATTTTTACATTTTATATGGTAAATTGTTTAATTTATATGCTATTAAAATAAAATTATATTTTATATGAATAGCTAATAATAAAACTTCATATTTATATGATTTTTAAATCATTTGTATCCTGTTATATTATAAAATCTAAACTGTTAATCACAAAAATTTCATTGTGCAACTTTTAACAATTTTAGTAATTTTTAGATTTTAAATTATTATTTTTATATATTATTAATTAGTTTCATGGTTAGCTTAATAAGAAATATAGTACATGTATTGATAGACCAACCTCTTTTCTAAACAAATTCTAAGAATCGCTCTAACGATGACATATGGTATAGTTTGGATGCGGTAATGCTTAATATATATAACAAAAATGTTTTGCAACTAAGGTAATAACCCGCATCTTGAACATAGTGAGATATGTTATAAATAAATAATTTTAATATAATAAAATATTTAAAATATTGGATTTTAAAAAATTCAAATAGGATTCTAAAATATCAAAATTAAAATATTTGTTATATGGTATATAGTTTAATTTAAATCTTAAAACAGATATATATTTTTAATATTATATTTAGTAAATATTCATGTTCATATATTTTTATGATCACTTTTATCTTGTTTTAATAATTTATATTCGTTTTTTTTTAAATTTTCAAAATATAGCATATATGAAAAAAATTAAAATTCATATGATTAATGTGATTATTTAATTTATTTTAACAATATAAAATTAAATAAAATGATAGAAGATACAAAAGTTGTTAGGAAATCAATATTATTTAAAACCACAAAATGCATAAGTTTTAATCACACTAGGTAACTCATATTTTTTATTTTAAGGAAAGCATAAAAAAATTTATTTTAGATTACTAATTAATTATATGGTTAGTTTAATGAGCAGTATATATATATATGCTTAGATGGAGCAAAGAATGAATAATGAGATGAATTGTAATCACTTTACTAATGTAAATATATTTTTCTATAAACTTTAAAAATCATTATAGTGATAACACATACATTAGTGCATATGTTGTAATATTTTTGAATTAATAAATAAGAGTAATACTTATCTTACTTTTGTGAATTATTGCCCCTTCAAAATATTAGTTTTAGCTCGTGCCTCCGAAGCCATCAGTCATTCACGAAGGGCGTGTAATGACCCAAATCCAACCCATCAGATTACAGCCCGTCAAGACCCAGGCCCAATTGAAAATGTCCAAAATATTGGCTTTAAAACCCCACTTCTTCTCAGCTTGTTTTCTTAGAAACATCAAGCAAGAAAAAAAAGATTATAGAGAAAGTGAGAGAGTTAAGAGGAGTGTGATATTTTTGCAGAGATTGTATCATCGGAGCTAGTCGCCGGAGCAACCGCACGCCATGATCACATCCAGCCCGTAACCATCGATCACCAATCTAGGTAACCGCCGCAAAACCTTTATTTAACCTTTAGTCTCGGCTGTTTTAGTAAATCAATCATAATTCCCTAACTGTTTAGAATTTCGTGCATGCAAGGCCACCATCGTGTTCTACTCGTCAAGACAAAGCTGTAGCCGCCGACCACATCGCAAACGAAACCTGGACGAGGCTGCACGTGCCGTACAAAGTTGCGCCTCTTCTAGCGCATGAAATAAACGCGCCGCCATCGACCACCGGAGCAGCCGCGTGTCTCGCCCATTCGCCACTGCCTCCAACCACCGTTCGCCGGAGCCGCCGTGCCCCAGCCACTGTCCGTGCCCCATCGGGTGTCCGTCGCCGCCGGTGACTTATCCGGTAAGCCGCCATCTTGGTGCCGCCAGTGACCGGTCACCGGTGACTCTCTGGTTGACTCGCTGACTCAGCTGAGTCAATTCAGCGAATTAACTCGTTGACCGGTCTAATCAGTTCGGTTTGTTAATTGATTTCGGTTAGTTTAATTAATTGTGGTTAGGGATTAAACTAGATGGTTATTAGAAATTTATTTTCGGTTAGGATTGACCAGTTTATAATTAATTAGGATCTGGTCTAATTGAATTCAAAATCGGTTAAGGGAAAATCGATTGGTTAAGTTAAATTGATTTCTGGTCAAGGGTTGATCGGGTTGACATTTGACCAGCGGGTTGAATTTTTTGTAAATTTTGACCAGACCCGTTTCCAACTGTTCAAAGGATGTTCTGACTCGATTTTTTGTCCTGATTTCAGATTTGGAATCTATTTGAGCACCTGGAGTTCATAGATACCACTTCTCTTCATTGCTAAGGTGAGGGCTATCCGTTAAATTAAGAACTATTTTAGTACTACCATTATAGAAAGTTTAGTTTTAAAACATGTTATGTCTCTGTGAATTGAGTTTGTTTGAAAGTTTTGTTTGTTTATTTATTATTATTGATTGTTAAACCGGAATTAGGATAATATAGGATTCAACGATTGATGTTAAGAATTGTTATATATATGTATGTATATATATAAGAGTCCATGTGTGGAGATTTGCGGGGGTTCAGATACGTTTGTACTTACGACGCCTATGTTTGAGGAGATTGTGGGAGCACATGATGTATGTGCTTACGATATGTTTGAGGACATTTGCGGGGTGCAGACACGTTTGTACTTACGACGCCTTAGTGTTTGCGGGGGTACAATGTGGACTACTATACTTACGACGCATGTGGAGTTATATACGTATATGATATATCTTTATGAGGAAGTGTGATAAGTTATCATCGCATTGGTTGTAGCATGTCTAGTGCACTAGACATATGTTCATTTTTTTTGTGTGGTGTAGTAGACACCGTGTTTGTTTCATGGTAGAGCTAGGCCGACATTTTTGTAGTGCTATGAACTGAGTCAGTGGTTTGGTGGTTTATTATCTCATACCTCACTGAGCAACTCCCATGTTGTTCACCCCGCCTTTTCTTTTCCCTTTCAGGTGAGTCCGTGGAGCAAGAGTGATTCTCTCGAACCTGTGCTATTGAGCTTTTGGGCTCCTATCGTATTTTATCGTTATTGGGCTTATAAGACCTTGGACTTTTATCGTTTATGTTATTTCCTATTTCAGATTTTTGGAATATGTTGTTATTTATATTTCGGATGTTATGTTGTATTATGTATTTTTGACGTGGATGTTGATTTTTAGGTATTTTGTAATAGAGATTTTTGTTATTGTAAAAATACTATCTCTCTCCTTATCCTCTCCCACTAAAACAAAAACTCAGATCTACTTTGGCTCCGGCGCGTGGAGGTGACGGCTTCGGTCGGTGCGGGGTTAGCTTCAGCGTCGGAGGCACCCCTTATTCTCTTTGTCTCTCGTCTTCCTGTTTGCATCGATGTTGCGTCCATCTCTGTCCTCGTCTTGTTCGGGCCTTTTGCCCCTGGAGTCGCATCAGTCTCGTCTCTGGTCGACAGGAGATCCGGTTCTGGTGTTGTTCAGCTGGGTGGTGGAGTTTTGACGTGGGGATTGTGTGGCTTATGAAGACTGGGTCAGCTTTTAGGGTTTGGCAGGGGGTTCCTTTAAGCTCCTTGTAGGGTTGGTGGGGCGTGGAGGAGCCAGGTCAGCCTTTCCGTCGGATCTCGAATACGCAGGTTCCGACCAGTCTCTCTCTTTTGGTGGGTAAGGTGTGTGTGGTAATTGTTCTGTCTCCTCCCCCTTGGTGTCTTGGAATGGAGTTTCCCTCACCTTGGGTGTCTTGGAGGTTCTAATTAACTCAAGGTTGAGCTTAGTCTCAGTCGCCGGCGTGTGTTGGGCTGTGATGTTGGCTCGAGAAATGTTGCAGCAGTTTGGTATGGAGATGTCATCTATGGCTTCTCCGAGGAGGTGTTGTAGCTTTCATCCCAATTTTATGGTTCTCTTCCCGACTTCTTGGTTCAGTTCCCGGTGGTCCTTTGGCGACTGATTCCGTTGGTCTTTCAGCTCTTGTATTGTGTTGTTGTTTGGTTTGGGTTCGAGCCACCGAGTCCTCCCTTTGGTTCTCAAAGGGGGCAACTGATGAGGTGATTGGAGTCTCCTTTGGTCAGAGGGGAATCTTTCTCTTCGGTGGATCAGTGGGCTAAGCATCTGATATATGGTGTTTTTGACATTTTGTATATATGTTTTCTTAATTGTTTTCAAGTCTTTATCGAGTCTTTCTAGTCTTTTTTGAGTCATTACAGGTCTGGAGTAGGTAAGGAGACCTTTGGAGAGACACATGAAGAAAAATGAATATTTGAAGTTTTCTGTCGCAGAGCACCCAAACGGAGCAACCCCATGCCTGCTCCTGAAAAGAGCACCCAAACGAAGCAACCTCTGCTTGCTCCCGAAAATTATGGAAACTTCTAATTAATTTTGGGATTCACCCTAATCTTTCTATTTTCTTCTCCTAGACGCTTGTGGTATAGAGAGATATTCTATTCTGATTTTTCCTAGACAGACTACGTTATTCTACAGACAATATACCATCAGAGATTTTGCACTTTTGTAAAGGGAAAAGGATCTTCATCTCTCTCGTTTTAGAGAAGACCTCCTGAATCCAACTCTCTTTTATTGCAGTGTTATTTCATATTTTCTTCTATTATGATCTATGTGTTTTCTTGTGTTATGGCCGAGTAGTCGGATTTGTTAGTCTAGGGTTCTAGGGTGATGATTCATGAACTGAACATAAATAAGCTTCATCTTTTGTCTTCGTTTATAACTGTTCTTAACGCTAATACTAATCTAATCACTTAGTGTTTGAATCTAGGTTTAACCTTTTATCATTAACCATGAATTAGGTTGCTAGATCTGTTATAAACGAGCATCATATCTCTGATCAGGGAGAGGAGATATCAGGATATTTTGTGAACGTATTAGGTCTGCTTATTGTTTGCTGTCGAGCCTTGATCCAAACGAGAGCATAGGTGTCAAGATCGCTCCGCAAAAGGAGCATACCTGCGAGAGCAGGATGTTTTAATTAAGAAATTTGAGTTCTAGGCTGTTCTTAAAGAGTTTGAATAAGTGTTTGGTTCAGTAAGACTAACACTCAATGAAGCAGCCTAGGCTAGCATTCTTCATCATCTCAAAACCCCAATCAAATCTGTTTCTTGCTTGTTTTATTTTCTTAATTTAAAAACCATTCATTGTCTTAGCTTAATTTTGATAGCATAGAAATAAAGTGTAAGATTTGGTATATATGGATTTGATCCTCAAATACTACATCGAACCTTTTATTTGAGAGAGTAACTTAAAGATTAATTTGAGCATATCAACGTCACATCCATGTACCGTGAGTCTTTCATGGCAGTGCTGCTTTGCTATCGTTTTGCAGGTCTTGGAGCTTCACTGATTCTGATTAGCTGCTGTCATCCCATGTCCGACTTTCTCTTGGCGTTGTTTGAAGTTTGTACAGGGGCAAAGACCGATTTTTTTTAGGTTGTGTTCTTTATCCCTTTTTATTAGTGTCTGTGTTAATTGATGGTGATGGTTATGAGATTTCTATAAGATAGTCGAGACCAAGCTACTCCGGAGACGTCATGGTAATTCCCAGCATACGAGGCAACGAGGAGAACCTCATGTTTCCGTGAAAAAAAGTAGAGAACAGGTTTCGATTTCTAAGGATTTAAAAATCAACTTAGCCAAATGTGCCGGACGTAGTGGGTGGCGAAGCTTAGTTGTAATAGTTTGAACTAGGAACATGTGTTCTAATCGATCTTGTAACCCGAACTGATTTCCCATTCCAAGAGCGGTTATTTATATAATATATTTATTTTAAAAAAATTATGTATTGTTATTCAGTTATTTTGTTATTATCGGGGTTTCAGGGTGACGGTGTCACGGGGCTGTTGTCGCAGACCATCCGTTGGGCTCTCTCGTTGCTGATCATTTCCGGAATGCGGTTGTTGCATCCCTGGGAACGATGGCTGCAGTCCGAGTTGAACAGGTTCACATTACACTTAATGTTCACATTCATGTTGGCTCTGAACAAGTTGACGCTCGTCCTCGTGGTGAGGGAACCACACTTAGTGAAAATGCACTGGGCTACCGGGGACACCGCCGTCGCTCTTCTTAAAGTATTTTTTACGCAGTATTCCTTCTTGTTACTTTATGTTTTAGTGTGTTTATCTGTAAGGAGAATCTTAATTGGGGTTTTGTTTATGTTGTTTGTTGTTTGTTATTTGCTCGTGTTATTTATTTGGTCCTTTTGATATTTAGAAAAAAAAAAAAAGAGAAAAGTAATATTTCAGATTATAAATGTTATGCATCCACCGACTACGTACCCACGTTAATGAATTTTCCATGTCTGCTTACTTGGTATATGAACCCTATTTTATGGTGTGTTATTTTTCAGAAACTCTCGAAAGATGCTCTAACTAAAGTACTCCAGCTAAAACATGCTTCATGCGCGTTACATATTGAAGCAAAGTCTTGGCTGCAGTGGTATAAAAAGAATCATCTTTGTAATCATTTGCCTCATCCCATAAAAGATCGACCTCTTGATTCTTGTCCGTGATGATATATTTGCAGCTAGATAAATACAAAAACTACGACTTTGGAAGATGCCCTATAGTTTATTGCTGTGGCCAACCTTGTCTACCGGTTGGCCAGTCGGATTTGCCTCGGTCAAGCACTGTAAAGATATATTGCCCTAAATTTGAAGACATTTATTACCCAAGAACAAAATACTAAGGCAGTATCCTTTCGTTTCATGGACTTTCATTTACTTCTCTATGATTCAAGTTCTGAAATCTGAAGTTTGATTCTTATGCATAAAGCAATCATTTTATTGAGTTTCTATAGATGTTGCAGCTATTGTTGAAAAAAAGAAAGGTCTCATCAAATATATCAAAGATTTGGAGTTCAGTTTCCATTGTCCAGGGTTTAGTAGTTAGATCCATCTGATTATGCAATACTAGGATGGTTCTGTTTCCCTTTCCCACAACATATTATGTGTTCAAATGCAGGGCAACAGACAGCAGTCTGAAGTTAAAACAATGATGATAAATTAGCATCCACCTCTGAGACAAATTTTCTCCCATCTTCTTTCAAAAAACGTGGCTTACTTACCTTTTGATAGACGTCAAATACAAGTTCTTGGAATCGGTCCGGGTTTGAAATGGCCAGACGTTGATAAAATGGTTTAATAAACCCGAGTCTTTTTCTGTTTATCAGAAGAAAAGGATTTGATCGGAGAATCATGTCTTAATTGTCACCAAATACACTTATGAAATAAACATAGTAATGATAGACAGACTAGTCTAGCAAAATGATTATTGGTGTTCTACATCGCTCATAGGCACCGCACTAATTAAACCATGCCCATTTTCTAATAAGAAATAATTAGTTTCATTTAAAAAAATACAGAAAGATGAATCGTCTTCTCCTAAACAACATTTTTAATATACTAGTATGTCATTGTTTACAGATTCCCAGCTCAGAAACATATCCCCTAAAAAATAATTAAGTAATCACATTTACAAAGCCAAGCGTCACGAGTCGTGACTCTTAACGATTGACCATGGAAAGTTAAAACTATAGAGAAAAAACTTGTAAATTACATATATACGTTCTTATATGTTCCAGTTGCCACTTGCCATCACATTCTTTAATTGCGTTACTACTGGAAAAAATATTGACCAGAATCTTTTTTTTTTTTGACTAAACCAGAATCATATTATTTCTCCACAAAGATCTTCATTTTATAGGAAGTGGAAACGTGGTTTGGCCGGCCATCTCCATCAATCATCAATGTGTTCATCGTTAGTATAATAGTAAACATGTCCGATTTTAGTGGATTTGCCTAAGAAATTTCGCTTACATAATTAGATACTCAACTTATGGGGATATGAGCATCTCCCACTCATTGATATTTTTACATTTATATGCTATAACATTATAAAAATAATTTAATTAATCATTTTTATTCTTTTGAAATAGATATTGCTATTTTCTTCTAAATATAGAAAATAGGCTTAATCTATTATAGAATTCTAATATCAAATTTATGATTGTACTAAAACAATATATTATGAAAGATACAAATGTTAATGCAATGGTCTCAACTCAAGTAACACAATAACTCACTATTATTTTTTCCACTTGCTTTTAGACCGTATTATATCCAATTTGAACTCATTAATATATATTAATGTTTTTATTTTGTTACATAGGAATTATGAATAAATAACTAGATTGGAAATGTTTATTGGGTGCGGAAACTAAAGTGTTCAGAAATGGAACATTTCATCTCATCATATCATTCTTGTTGATTTGTGTTCAGATTAAACCCGTCCAAACGAGAACACTTTTGACAACTAAATAAACAAAAGAAAAGTTCGCAATATAATGTCTCGTTTGTTTTATTATTTTTTTATAATGTATATTTTCTATAAAATTAAATATTTAATTTAAATAATATTAAAAATTTATGGAAATATTTCAAAAATTAGAAATGAATAAATTTAATATTCAACTTTATAAGTATCAAAGTGTTAGGTGTAAAAAAAACTATTAAACATATTCTTTTTAAAAATAGAAGAATATGAGTGAAACACATTTTTATTTTAGTTAGAATTTTCCTATTACAGACAATAAGAGAGAGAAATGTCTTGCAGTTTTAGTATTGAAGAATCATTAAGATTATGATGTTGTGGTTAACCATCTGTATTATTCACTTACTTTCTCATTTAGCAGTGTGTATAGACAGATCTGACTCAATCCAATAAATATGATAATTGACTATTATCATCATACAATTTTACATAATTTTCTTTCAAAGCTTTAAACGAGACTTTTAGTTATATTGACTTATTTAGTCAAAAAAGTTTCACCATTATCAAACTGTAGGTTGTGGACTCCTTGTTCATTAAAAATAATTTCATTCTATGTAAATAATGTTCTCTATGACCATTGACTAATACACTTCTCAGGAAGAGAGTTATTAAATTCACTAGATGCATATTCCCCGCGTAAGCGCGTAGTTGGATACATTGTTAATGTGTTGTGTAGTTTTGTGTATGAGATTTTACTGTTTTTTTTTTAACATTTGTTTATCTGGTTTATCTATAATGGTGATGAATGAAACATTAGAATTCACACAACTTGATTAGTCTGATAAAAGAATAAACATCGAATTCATATGGGTTGATATTTTCATATTTTATCTTCGTAATGATTTTATCGAGCATTCCCTTTATTAGTGATTTTATCGAGCATTACTGTTATTAGTGCTTTCATGTAAAAATAATTTAATGGAGACAAGAAAAAAAGGACATGAGTTTATTAGTGTAATTTTCTTTCTGAAATTATGTTGTATATATATATATATATATTATTTTTTTTAATTGTGATGTATATGAGATTTAGGACCGATCTGAATGGTTCAGGGTAAATAATTATCATTGAAAAATATGTTTTTGTTAAGAAATGAAGATGGTGGTTGGGACATATCCGGAAATGGACCAGACCACATCAGTCTACTTCAGTCCCAAGACTAGGCGGCCAAAACTTGTCATTATCCTCCCTTGTATTTATCCATATGTTGTAGATATCCTAATCATTATAGGATTAGGATAATCATCCCCTTTATTTGTAGCAATCCTTATCTCCTAAGGAATATGCTTTATTCTCTTGTATATATATATATGTAACCACGTGATTAATAATACTATGAGAGTTACAACCTTCTTTATTCTTTAACACGTTATCAGCACGAGCTCTACCCTAGCACAAAAACCCGTAGCTCTCCCTCTCTCTCTTGGCGGCTGCAGAAAACCCTAATCCCTGCAGCAACTTCAAAGCAACGTATCTCTCTCACCACGAGGAACTAGACGGCGATCTACATACCAAACTGAAGCTCTGGAAGAGAGGAATCCAGCAGATCAAACGGCGCGTCAATCAGACACCGGAATCAACCGGAATCACCAAAACAAGACGGCGGCTAAATTTCTGTTTTTCAAATCCGGAAACCCTAGAAACTTCTCTCTTTCTCAAACGACTTTCACCTTATTTCTTCCTTAATTTATTAAGTTATTTTGAAGAAGAAATCCCTTGCTAACTATTCTTTTACAGGTGTAAAGCCTTAGCTAAAAGATTAAAGTGATTCG
>CAKOAT010817375.1:97597-153239 GCA_932364175.1 Eruca vesicaria subsp. sativa | reverse complement strand
GAGGCTTTCTCATATTCCTCGAAGTAGGAATGGTCGAGCGGATGGATTAGCTAAAGAGGCGAGAAGAAAAGGATCTACTTTTTCCCATATAGATCAGACTAGGACAGACGGAGATGCTCCTAGGAGGATCGACTCGTCTGCTCACCACTTGATCTAGCTTTAGATGGGCGGCTGACAAAAAAAAAAAAAAAAAAAAAAAGATTCTTTAACTCTTTCTTACCGGACAAACATTTAATTTTAAAAATAGTTGACCAAATAATAAAATAAAATTCTATGAGCATCCGCAACAAGGGATCGTTAGGGGAATCCTTAGGAAAAAAAAAAGAAAAAATGGCATTTCAGATTATATAAGGATATTTCGGATTATTTTTTAAAAATAAAAAAAACTGACCAATCGTGGACCGACACGTGGACAGTGGAGGCTATGAATAGTGTAAGGATCAATCCTTACATAAGGATTTTATTTTTAAAATAAAATCCTTAACTGTTCATGGGACCCATTGGTTATAAAATTAATATTTTCCTAAGGATTCCCCCTAAGAATCCCTTGTTGCGAGTGGTATAAGCTGTCAATATCAGTATTCATGATGGATTAATATTTGTTTTAAGATCTGGAGGGTATATTTGATGACACTGATAAATAACTACTCTCTAGTTTCAGTTAGGATATATCCTTAGGAAAAAACAATATTTTAAAAAGAAAAATTGCACCTTATATACAGAAAAAACATAAATGCACCCTATAACTATGAAAGACAGGATGACTTTATGAGTTGGATAGCTCAAACTTAGTAGACATGGCTACAAATCTGGAAAAGTGGCCGATTTTCACGACAAAAATTGAAGTGTTCTAGAAATTACAAGAAGATCTCGAGAATGTGAGCATGTCTCATATTCCTCAAAATAAGAATAGTCGAATAGACGCATTATAAAAGAAAAACAAGGATCAGAAACTATAATTTTCTCATAGAGATCAGATTCTATCAAACAGATGTGCTCCTCAGTGAACCGGTTCGTCTGACCTCTACTTGATCTAGTTTAGATGGACGACCGATAAAAAAAAAAAAAAAAACTAAAATTCTTCTTTTTTCCTACTTTTTCTTCCTATCTCTTTTTGTTTTCTCTCTCAAAATTTAAATTTTTTTCTTGATATTTAGCCAAAAAATCCCTTTTTAAAAACTAGATCCTTTAATTTTATTTTATGAAACAGTTCTCATATGACAGACGTTACAGAATCCAATTCTCTTATGGTAATAGATTGTAAATTTCGAAAGTTGATATATTTATTAAATTTTTATTGATTAAAAGTTGTGAAAAATAATTAATTAAAAATAATGTATTAATAATTTAAAAATAGAGAGAGTATTTATCATTTAGTAACAAAATTACTGTAACGTCATATGAGAATTGTTTCACAAAATAAAAATAAGTAACAAAAAAAATTTAAGAAATCATCATAAAATTTACTCTTATTTCTATCATTTTAATATATGTTGCCTATGTAATAATTTATTTTCATAGTTTGCAATCTGAGTGAAATTACTTTGCAGTTAAAAAAAAAAGATTTGTAAGTCGTCTTATATACAAGTTCCAATATTTACGGGCCTCCATTTAAGCCCACTGACGGCTCTTTTCGTGTAACGTACGTACGCAAAACCCTAACCATCCTCATTATGGGGGAAGAGATTTCTTATATATACACAACTTAACCCTAGCAGTCACTAGCTTTTGTTTTGTCCCAACTTGCAGAGAAAAAAAAAAGAGAAACGATGAAGGTTGTGGCTGCTTTCCTCCTCGCGAAACTCGCCGGAAACGAGAACCCAACCAAAGATGATCTGAAGAACATCTTCGATTCCGTTGGTGCTGAATTCGACCAGACGAAGACGGATCTGTTCTTTTCTCTGGTGAAGGATCACGACGTGACGGAGCTGATCGCTGCTGGGAGGGAGAAGATGGGTGCTCTATCTTCCGGTGGTGGAGCTGTTGCTATGGTGGCTGGAGGAGGAGGAGGAGAAGCTGCTTCCGCGGCTGAGCCAGCGGCTGAAACGAAGAAGGTTGAGGAAGAGAAAGAGGAGTCTGATGATGGTGAAGGCATGATGAGTCTCTTTGATTGATTATTTTTATCTTTTATAAAGATCTGAAATTTTTTATAGCTTTTTTTGTTTTGGTTTTTAATGTGGGATTTTATGGATGGATCGTTGTTGCTACCTTCGGATAATTTCAATATTTTTGAATCTGTCGTGAACAGATTTGATGCCTCGAATTATATATGAGTCGTCTTTGTTATTACCAAGAGTTTTAGATCGAGTAATAGACATGCAAACCAGACATGTTGAGTGTTTAGGATGTTTTTTCGTTTTTAGTACATTATTATTTGCATATACCTGAATAGACCACTTTGCATATGAATCCTTTAATCTGCCAAACTTTGAGATTTGAATGTTACACCTTGAAACAAAACAAACCTTATTAAGATGTTATGAATAAAACCCATCTTAGGGGTTTTTATCCATTGTAAGAAACTAAAATGAACCAGTTTCTTCCCTCCTGAAACTCAAAAGCATTTAAAGCTCTCTTGTTCTCTTCCCTCTTTACGTTTATAATGGAGAAGGGCTCAAAGGTTTTGACGAGTTGTCTCTTTGTATTGTGGGAAGAAGGATGCGTTTGTAGTTGACGATGATGATGATAGGCTAAGACCATCATAAACCCCAGTTTTTAACTAGTTTCTTAGCTGAAGATAAAAAAAGGTTTTTAGATTTTCTGAAAAATTAACTAAGAAAAGTTAAGAACTATCTATTAAATAAAATATAAAAGAATCGTTTTTAGCTTAAAAAAATGGTCAAATTATGAATTAAAAATTCTGACTAAGACCATCCGTAATGGCGGATCCTTAGAGGGAATCCTTAGGAAAATATTAATTTTATAATTAATGGGTCCCATGAACAGTTAAGGATTTTATCCTTAAAATCCTTATGTAAGGATTGATCCTTACACTATTCGCGGGCTCCACTGTCCATGTGGCGGTCCGTGAATGGTCAGTTTTTTTTTTTAAAAAAAAAATTTGAAATATCCTTATATAATCCGAAATACCTTTTTTTCTTTTTTCCTAAGGATTCCCCCAAGGATCCGTCATTGCGGATGCTCTAACATACCTATTAGCCACTTTTAAGCTGGGCTTTCCACTTTGTTTTTAGTGAAACTTTTGACTCTTTCTAAGCCCAGTTTCTTTGATAGTGCATTTGGAATCCTCATTCAAATTTCGGTTTAATAAATTTTAGTTTGGTTAGGTTTTTATTTCGTCAAGCTTTCGTAAAATACTTTTCTGAAAGTAACATTTTCTAGATTTTTTTTTGTTTCGCACATATAAGTTTTTAAAAATATTTTTATATATTTTTAGAAAATTAAAATATTTTGCAAAACATAATTAAATAGTTGAATTAATCAAATATAACATGATGATATTTATTAGAAAACATATACTCCCTTCGTTTCACTTTATTTGTCATTCTAGGTTTTTGCACACAGATTAAGGAAAGATTTTATTTTACATATTTCCAAAATAAAAACACAATTACCTATACACCTAACCACTTTTCAACCAACAGAAAAATAGAATATTATATAAAACTAATAATTTTACCTCGAAACTTTAAAACGACACTTAATTTGTGACAAAAAATAAGTCTAGAATGACATATATTTTGAAACGGAGGGAGTAATAAATTTTAATTATAAATTTAATTTTTTGTATTTATTATATTTTTAATATGCATATATATATATATATTAAAAACTCTTATTTTAGAAATGGATAGAGTAAGAAATTTTAAAATACAACAAAGGACTAGTTATATTGCAAAATCTCATCTCTATTTCTTTCTTTAAAATATAGATTAATATTTTTCATGTATTTATAAAGGAAGAAATCATACTTCTTTATATTTTACTCTATATTTGTAAATTGCTATATTAGATAAATATTTTAAGCAAATCTCGTTTTTTATATAATTCATTTAGTTCAGAGGAAAAATAGCAAAATATATTGGGGATAGTGTTTCTTACAAAAATCACCAATTACATTATTATATAATTTATAATTCTTTTACATATGATGATTACGTGTAGCATATGTGATATTGATGAACAATTTCACGGATAATGATTCCATGATGAAATTCTCTTCAAAATACTCGGATTGACATATGATTATGTATTTACGGCATTCTCAGTAGAGATATTCACTCTGTAACAGACAATCACAATAGATGGTTATGTTTACAGTTTTCTTTGCTTCAAAAAAAAAAAAAAAACAGGTTATGTTTACAGTACTCTGAAACTGATGAAAATATTTACTCTATAACAGACAATCACGATAAATGGTTATGTTTACAGTACTCTGAAACTGATGAAAATATTTACATCTTATAATTTGCAAAAAGATCTATTGTCTGCAACTCAAACTCCGCACATGGATGTAAAAGATTTTAAACCTTTTGGTCAGGATTTTTCTACCATTGGAGATAGTTTTAGTCACCTTTTTCTACATACCCCACCAATATTCCCGAAAGCCCATTTTGATTGTAGCTCTAATTCAGTTGACGACGTCCATGTAAGCATGCTGATCTAAGCAAACCCACGTATACTAACAAATTAAATGACATCACTAAACAAGAATTTACCATATTTAATTAACTGCAATTTGCCTTTTTTACAAGGGTTTGTGCGATAGTAGGCCGTAAACCATTTGTCACTAATTTTTTTTTTTATAACACTGGTTGAAATAAAAAATGCAGGGTGATACAATAGTAGCAAACAATAAAAGGAAGATAAGATGTCAGTAGAGACCAAACATAACAAAGTGTCACTAATTAAATCTGTAATTGTGTTTTTTCTTATCATAGTTTCGCAAGTATATAATCTGCATGTGGTGTTGTGGTGATTGATTAACTTATAAGATGTAAAGGTAATTTCATAGAGATCTCTACTTCGATTATAGTCGAAGATAACCTGATATGTTTAGATCCAAATTACCACTTAATGTAAATAAATACAAATCTGTCATTGTGTAAAACATGCCACTATGTCATATATTAATATTTGTAAAAGCTACTTCTATGTGGGAAATTAAATTCCAATATGACGGAAAAGATAAAGAAACGTAGATCGTACGTTGTGGGGTTTACCTCTTTTATAAACGGACAGAAGAAAAAGGAAAGTTAGACGTGTAGTCGAAGGTGTACTATTTTACCACAGTGACTAATATTAGAATATAACAAAATAAAAAAGAATAATGATTTCGTTAATATGTGGCTCATACTTTATCGAAATTATATTAAATCCTACCAAATATATAAGTGGCTCCTCGCATGATGCCAGAAGCAAGCCAACAGACGCCATTTTCACCTAAAATCTTTAAAGATCGTAAACGACAAGGCCTAATGGCGTTATTTATTAAATGTAATAACCCCTAAAAGTATATTAAAACTAATTAGGAAACTATGGAATAATAGGCAAAATTATCTTATAAATATTTATTAACTGATGTTTCATTAATTTAAACACTAACATAATAAATTAATATTTATGGTTTCAAAAAGTACAAATGAAACATCAAATAATTATCAATGACAAAATTTAAACATCGGAAATACTAAAAGAATACATTTCTATTATTATTTTGCTTGATTTATATTTAATTATAATATTTATAAAAATATATTTTAATTTATATTTGATTATAATTTTATATATATTAATTTTAAATTTAGAAAACATATTTTCAAGATAACAATATAATGCACAAGTTATTTATTTTCTAAAGATATAATATGATATTTTTTGTTTTAATATAATAATTGTATAAGATTATAGAAATTATGACATATAATTAAAATTATCTAAAATTATGGAGAACTTAATGAATCAGCAAATTCACTTCTTAAATATTTTTTCTTGAGTGATGATTTATATTTAATTAAAAATAGATAATTTATATTTTACTTTTAAATTATATAATATAAAAGTATATTTTCAAGAGTTGACAAAAAAAAAAAAGTATATTTTCAAGATAACAACATAATACATAAGAATTACCTTATTTTATCAAAAGTATACTATTTTTAGTGTAAATTTATTTCAGTTTTAGATTAACTAGAATTTTTATTTCTTAATTTTAAATTTCTAATAGAAAAGTATATTTTCAAGACAACAACTTAATACATAGGAAATATCTTATTTTCTAAAATCTGATACTACTAATATAATTTTTTTTAAAATATATAATAAAAATTATAGAAATCTATACAATTATTTAAGAAGTAAATTTGCTTAGTTGTCATGTTCTTCATAAATTTATATAATTTTGTTTATTTATCATATTTTTAATATTTATATATAATTTCTATCTATATTATTATTTAAGAAATAAATTTTCTTAGTTGTCATGTTCTGTATAAATTTATGTAATTTTGTTTATTTATCATATTTTTAATATTTATATCTATACTATTATTTAAAAAATAAATTTGCTTAGTATAGTATAGATAGTACTTTTACACAAGCATGATCAGAAGTTTTTGTAAAATTAATCAGATATTTCGTGGCATCTTCCTCCATAGTATTATAAATAGAGGCAACAACAGAGCAACGAAACACACACAAATCTCTCTCTTGCGACACAAGCACCTAGTCTTGAGCCACAAGAAAACCTAAAAACATGATTGATACCGCAGCAATATGGGGACTAACCGGCACGACGGTGACAAGCTTCATGTTCCTATGGGCGATCTACTCACAATACGTCCCACGCCACCTCAGAAGCTACATAGAGAAATACGTATACAAGCTCCTCGGATGGGTCTCTCTCTACGTCCACATCAAGTTCACCGAGTACACAGAAGAAGGTCTCAAAAGAAGCGAGAACTACGACGCCATACGCAACTACCTCTCCACAAACTCCGCAGCTCGTGCCTTGAGGTTAAAGGCAGACGAATCCAAGAACAGCAAGGCCCTGGTGCTTAGCATGGACGACCACGAGGAAGTTGAAGATGTGTTTGATGGTGTGAAGGTGAAGTGGCACTCGAACGTTAAAGAGATTCAGACAAACTCTAGCTCTGGACGAGGCAACTCGGGGGAGAGAAGGTACTTTACTCTGACTTTCCATAAAAGACATAGAGAGATGATCATTGAGACATATCTTGAGCATGTTTTGAGAGAAGGGAAAGATATTGGGTTGAGGAACAGAGAGAGGAAGCTTTACACTAACAACTCAAGCTCAGAGTGGTATCCTTGGAGGTCAGGGAAGTGGAGCAATGTTCCTTTTCATCATCCGGCGACGTTCGAGACTTTAGCTATGGATCCTGAGAAGAAAGAGAGGATCAAGAAGGATCTGGTGAAGTTTAGTAAAGGGAAAGATTATTACAAGAAAGTTGGGAAGCCTTGGAAGAGAGGCTATCTCTTGTTTGGTCCTCCCGGGACAGGGAAGTCAACGATGATATCTGCAATAGCTAACTTCTTGAAGTATGATGTTTATGATCTTGAGTTAACTACTGTGAAGGATAACTCAGAGTTAAAGAAGCTCTTGCTTGATACTAAAGGCAAGTCTATTGTTGTGATTGAAGATATTGATTGCTCACTTGATCTCACTGGGCAGAGAAAGAGTAAGAAGGAGGAAGATGATGAAGATGATGATGATGAAGAGAAGAAGAAGAAGGATGATGAGAAGAAGGCCAAGATGGAAGCTGAGAAACAGAGTAAAGTTACTCTCTCAGGGCTATTAAACTCTATTGATGGGTTATGGTCAGCTTGTAGTGACGAGAAGATTATTATATTCACAACTAACTTTGTGGACAAGCTTGATCCTGCGTTGATAAGGAGAGGGAGGATGGATAACCATATTGAGATGTCTTATTGTAGGTTTGAAGCGTTTAAGGTTTTGGCTAAGAACTATTTGGAGATTGAGTCACATGAGTTGTATGGAGAGATCAAGAGGTTGCTTGAGGAAACTGATGTGTCACCTGCTGATGTTGCGGAGACTTTGATGCCGAAGTCTGATGAGGAAGATGCAGATGTTTGTATCAAGCGTTTGGTGAAGACTGTGGAGGAGGAGAAGGAGAAGGCAAAGAAGTTGGCTGAGGAAGAAGAGAAGAGTAAAGCAGAGAGGGAAGAGAGAAGGAGGAAGAAGAAAGAGGAGAAGAAGAAGAAAGAGGAAGAAGACAAGAAGAAGAAGACAGAGGAAGAAGACAAGAAAGTTCAGGGATCAGAAGTAAATGGGGACCTTCATGACAGTAATGGTACCAATTAAGAAGATATGAGGAAAATAAATGTTGAATAATGTATTTTGGTTGTTTGTAATGTACAAAGGAGGTGGTCATTTCAGTTCAAAACCTAACCACTTAAGACATAAAAAGATCATGGATGACATAATAAAGGAAACCAAACCCCTTGCTGCATAGTGTGAGTTGTGAAAACAGATCATACTTTGATGACACTTGATTTTACCACCAAAAAGAAGAAAAAGGACAAGAATCAATGCATAGAGCTCAACTTGAGGGAATTTGCAGTTAATACCTTGATGGTTGATATTAAAATATCTATGAAAAATATTTTTCTATATAAGAAATTGTATGATTGCTCAGTACCAAAGCTTTTTGTCAATAGCAATATAGCAACCAAATTTTTACATCACCACTTTATTGCTTGGTTCATAACTGGCTAACACTCATTACTCAGAAATCAGATTGGTCCCCACACCTAACGTCAAGCTCTACCTTCATGATGTGACCAATGAAAATGAAAACTACATGTGAACACAAATATGTTGAAAAAAAGAGCCTAAATTTCTAGTCTCCCTCAATATTGCAAGAAATTTCATTATAATATATGAACATTTTTATCATCAAAATAAAATTAAATGCAGTGTTCTTTCAGAGATCCTAGATGTTGTAAACACGAGTGTAATTAAGGTTGGACATTTTATCCGTTAAATTTAATTTGATTCGTTATTCGTTTCAGTTCGATCCGAAAATTCCGGATATCCGTAAACTTTCGAATCAAAGCAAATAGTAAAAATCAATATCCATTTAAATCGAAGCAAATCACAAATATTTAAATTTTAGGGAGCGGATATCTGATCCGATCCGGAAATATATAAATATATGTATATTTTGATTATATTTAAAATTTCAATTGTATAAAATTACATAATTATTAATCTAGAACATGATTTTCAACAAGAGAAAATGACTAGAATAGACCTAAGAAATTTTTTATCACAAATATAGACCTTAACAATTAAAATGACTAAACTTATGTTTTATTAAATATATATTTATACCTTTTGGGTTAACTAATCCTAGATTTTTTGGTTTAGAGTTGAGGGGTGGGATTTTGGGGATAGGGTTTCGAATTTAAAAAAATTTAAAAAACTTAAAATTTTCAAAATAAAAAAGTGATATTTTGGTCATTTTAATTTTTGAGGTCTATTTTTGTGATAAATTTTTTTAAAAAATGCTATTTTAGAGAATTTCCCTTTCAACAATTCTATTCACATTATTATTATATAAAGTATTACATAAAAAGCAGAAAAACATTTATGACAATTATCTTTTTTTCCCTAAGTTTTGTGTTATTATAATTGTAACTTAAATTTAAAAAATTACAAAATAGGTAAATTCACTAGTTCTTTCAATTTTTATTCTATATAACATGCAAAAAATATTTTTTGCAAAGCAAATTTATATCAAAATTTTAAAGTTATTTGTATTAATCAAAATGAATGAGATATCCGTAAATATTCGCAAATATCTATTTATTTTCCGGATATCTATTTTTTCTAGATATTCGTATTTTTCCGAAGCAAAGCAAATACCCAAAATTAGATATCCATAACTTTCGAAGCAAATCACAAATACCTTGAAAAACTCGGATATCCGATACGTGACCAACCCCAAGTGTAATAATAGAGATTTAATGGTCAAAGACCAAAAGAGACCAAAAGAGAGCACAACTTAAGACAATAGAGTCTCGTGAAACGCAAGCAACATAAAGATGCTTGAGACAGGACAGGAGCAATGTAAGATGCTTGAGACAGGACAGGAGCAATGTGTTACCTAGAGAAATCATTAATATATGAACAATCTTAAAAATGTGATTCAGATACTAAAGAAAGCATTAACACATGATTAGTCTTAAGATACTCATTTAACTCGATATTTAAAACATGATTAGCGATCCAGCAAAAGCAAACAATCCTTCATTCTAAGTTTTCTTGTTGTAGAAGCAAACTAACTACTTCTCTTCTTGATCTGCTTTCTTCTTCTCCTCTTCCTCAGCTAACTTCCTCACATTCACCTTCTCTTCTTCCAAAGACTTAACCAAACGCTTAAGACAAATCTCTGCATCTTCTTCATCAGACTTAGGCATCAGATTCTCAGCAACATCAGCAGGAGACATATCAATCTCCTCCACCAATCTCTCAATCTCTCCATACAACTCATGCCACTCAATCTCCAAGTAGTTTTTAGCCAAAACCTTAAACGCTTCAAACCTACAATAAGACATCTCAATATGGTTATCCATTCTCCCTCTCCTTATCAACGCCAGATCAAGATTCTCCACAAAGTTGGTAGTAAACACCATAATCTTCTCATCACTACAAGATGACCATAACCCATCAATAGCGTTTAGCATCCCTGACAAAGTAACCTTGCTCCGTTCACTTTCTTCATAAAACGTCTTCTCCTTCTCCTTCTTCCCCTCTTCATCTTCTTCCTCCTCCTCCTCCTTCGTCTTCCTCTTCTGCCCCGTTACACCAAGAGAGCAGTCTATATCTTCAATCACAATAATAGACCTACCTTTTGTATCAAGCAAGAGCTTCTTCAAGTCAGAGTTATCCTTCACTGTAGTTAACTCAAGATCATACACATCATACTCCAAGAAGTTAGCCATAGCAGAGATCATTGTAGACTTACCAGTCCCAGGAGGACCAAACAAGAGATAACCCCTCTTCCAAGGCTTCCCAACTTTCCTGTAATAATCTTTCCCTTTACTAAACTTTATCAAATCCTTTTTAACCCTCTCCTTCTTCTCAAGCTCCATAGCTAAAGTCTCAAACGTAGCTGGATGATGAAAAGGAACACTACACCATTTGCCTTCCCTCGCATAAAGACTCGTGTTGTTAGTGTAAAGCTTCCTCTCTCTGTTCTTGAACTCAATCTTTCTCCCTTCTCTCAAAACATGGCCAAGATACCTCTCAATGATCATCTCTCTGTTTCTCCTATGAAAACTAAGAGTGAAATACCTCCTCTCCTCGGAACCGCTTGCGTTAGCGTGCTCCTCACGCTTGCTCACATTCGAAGACCATTGGACCTTCACACCGTTAAACACATCTTCAACAGCTTCGTGATCGTCCAAACTAAGCACCAGAGATTTTCCTCCTCCCTTCTCGTTAGCCTTGAGTCTCACTGCAAGAGCCGTTGACTTGGAGGACAAGTAACTGCGTATGGAGTTGTAAGCTTCACTCTTCTTGAGACCTGAGTGCTCGTTGAACTTGATGTGAACAGAGTTAGAAACCAAGCCCATCAACTTGTAAACGTATGTCTCGATCAGGACTCGGAGATGGTAAGGGAAAAACTGATTGTACATCGCCCAGAAGAACATGAGGCTTGTCATTGTGGAGCCTGTGAACCCCCAAACTCCTCCTCCGGTCTCGCGCATCTTTGTGTGTTTTAGGAAACTCTTTGCTTTCTTTTTTCTTTTTCGTTTCTCTTGAGACTTTTCGTCTAAACTCCTTAACTACTCAATCTCTATTTATTATTTGTAATACTACTTTTCTTCATATAATTTTCATGGTCTTGAGTACGAATTGGACTGAGGCCGTGGATAGTGATGTATTAATGCGGTTTTCAAAGCGTTCTTTTTCTTGGAAATCCGCAACCAATTACTCTACTGAAAATTATTTTATATTTAATTTATGATAACTTCTAATCCGTTTTTCGAAATTATATTTTCTTTTATCAATATTTTTATGTTTATTTATTTTATATAATATATTTTTGTATATACAAAAACTTAAGATATGTTACTTTTTAGACATGTATTATATAGTTTGCTAATTTTAAGTCATTATGTCATCATATTATATTTTTAAAATAAATAGTTTATATTTATGAAAATCAAATTTATAAATTTATCAATGTAATATATGTTTATCATATTTATTTTAATATAATAATTTTATTTTAACATAATAATTATGACTATAAAGTAAATAAAATATGATATAATTTAAATTTTTTATTCTATAAACGATAACTTAAAATATATTAACTTATTGTAAAAATATTTTACACAAATTTAATCGAGTTTTTATTAAATATATATATATATATATATATATATATTTATATTTATATTTAAAATGAAAAAATATCATGATTAGTTACAAAGATTTTATATTATTAGCTTTACTGAAATACATGTTAATGTATATACATATATTATATAGTTTGCTAACATTAAACTGTCTTAGCAACATATTAGATTTTATTTTTGAACATAAATATTTTATACTTACTAAATAAAATATATAAATTTATCGATTTAATACAATTTTATTATATTTAGCTTAATATGATAATTTTTTTTAATATGATTGATTATGATTATTTAATAGATAATATAATATATTTTTTTATTTTTCATTTTATAAACTTTAACCAAATATAGTAATGTATAATAATATTTTAATCTATTTTCGAAATTAATGAAAATATTTAAAGATAATATCAAAAATGAAGATCTTTTAAAAATCTTTTAAAAAGATTTGTTAGAATTTTTAAATAAATATATTTATATTTAAATGAAAAATATCAAATATATTATGATTAAAGTATTTTAAATATTTCTATTTTATTAGTCTTAATAAAATACATTTAATAAAATTTCTAAGTGATGGTCCAAATTTTTTTAAAAAAATCATACATAAGTGAAGTCATGATTTCTGTTTTAATATATAAGATACATATTAATGTTATGCTGATCTAATTTAACTATTTTTAGTAAAATTATGTAGTTTCTATGCATTCTAAATTAATGCAATAAATCTTATTGAATAGTGTTATAGTGTATAGAAAAATTAGTAGCAATGTGCACTTCGACATAGAAAAAACTAAATGAAATTTTATACGTACAATTGGAACATGACAAAATCACAACCAGCTAACCTCGCTAATTTGTACGACTGTTAACAAATTTTGGGAGGCCAACTTAAAATTTGGAGGTGCACAACTGGTCTGGCGAGCCATGACTTATTCTTCTGTTCCATAAAAGTTTATGTCAAGAAAGTATATTTGAGTTAAGCCAGAGAAATTGGTTAAAGTTCTGGCCAAATTCGTCAACACTGCTGATCTAATTCAATACGAGAATTCGGCCAAAAAAAACACCAACTTTGCACGAACTTACAATTGACTCGCCATTTTAACACACCGTTAACGAACCGTTAAGACGGTGTTAACTCGGACGTTAATTGTTGCCGTTAGGATGAAACGACGTCGTTTTAAGCTATTTGAAAATAAAAAAACGTAGACTACTGGATTCGAACCCGGATTGATTGGATTAAGTGGCAAGGTAGTTTACCACTAGGCTAGTGCCACATTCAATGTATCTACTAACACATTTATTTATATTTGGTACTGACTGAATATTAAAAAAAATCTATAAAAACTTTAAAAATCTTTAAAATTTCAAAACAAATGAAAAATAAAGAATTTTTTTATAAAATTAATTTTGAAATTAAAATTAAAATAAAATTTTATTTTTCTTTAAAAATTCAGACGGGAACTTATAAAAGTTTATTTTTCTTTTAATGTATCTATTAACACATTTACTTATATTTGGTACTAATTGAATATAAAAAAATCTATAAAAACTTTAAAAAATCTTTAAAATTTCAAAAAAAAAATTAAAAATAAAGATGTTTTTTATAAAATTAATTTTAAAATTAAAATAAATTTTTTTTTCTTTAAACTAAAATTTTGGAAGATTTTTTGATTTTTTAAAGAAAATAAAAATTATTTTAAGTTTAATTTTAATTTCAAAATTAATTTTATAAAAAACTCTTTATTTTTTCATTTTTTTGAAATTTTAAAGATTTTTTAAAGTTTTATAGAATTTTTTTTATATTCAATCAGTACCAAATATAAGTAAATGTGTTAGTAGATACATTGAAAGAAAAATAAAATTTTAAGAGTTCCCGTCTGATTTTTTTATAGAAAAAAAATTTATTTTAATTTTAATTTCAAAATTAATTTTATTAAAAAAACTCTTTATTTTTTTCATTTTTTGAAATTTTAAAGATTTTTTAAAGTTTTTATAGAATTTTTTTTATATTCAATAAGTACCAAATATAAGTTAATGTGTTAGTTTGTACATTGAATGCGCCACTAGCCCAGTGGTAAACTACCTTGCAATTTAATCTAACTAACCCGGGTTTGAGTCCAGTGGTCTACGGCTTTTTATTTTCAAATCGCTTAAAACGACGTCGTTTCATCCTAACGGCAACAATAAACAACGTTAATTTTTTCTGTTAAATTTGTTGACGGCGTGCCAAATTGGCAAGTCAACGAAAACATTGTTAATTAATTCGAAAGTCAATGAAAAGTTTATGTTTTTTTTGGTCATGCCAAAAGTTCAGGTTTCTTTTGGCAATTCGTGTAAAGTTCGTGTTTTTTTTTGCCGAATTCTCAATTCAATACTCAAATTTTAGTTTTAAATTAAAAATAAAAAGTTGAAAATCAAAAATTAGTATATCATATTATAGTTAATATTTATCTAACAAAACTGCAAAATGTTTTTTTATCAGTCAACTATTATCTGCACTGTTTATTCTATTAAAACTGCATTTATCATATACTACAACACAAGGACCACAATAAAACTTTAATTATGCACCATTTATATTATCAAATATGCGTTATATGACCCGAAAGTATTCAAAGATTTTGGTTTATTTGCTTAAGTCATGAATATGCATTGAGCTCGAAGCTAGGCTGTGGGGGACCAAACTAGTTTCGGGTCCTCACAACTTGTGGAAGAATAAAAAATGTAACGTGGTGGTGATATAAGAGTTTTTGAAGTGACTTGTGAGAATTCATTTAGTTTTACGCACATAAAGATTAATTAGCAACTACCTCAAAGTTGTATTCTATGCAATATAATCATTTACTCCTTGATGGTTAAAACCAAGAATCTTTCAGAAGCTAATAATCGTTCTGGTTTGTGTAATATCCACTAGTTAAACTAGTTTTTTTTGTTATTTTCTATGGAAACATATACATTTGTTCAGGTAAGTGTTGGTCCGTTTGATTATATGACAAAGAGATTCTCTACGGGCCGAATCTACAGAGATGAAAAGATAATAACTTGATCCACAAGCAACCGTCTTCTCAGTCCTGACACAAAAACTGTATCTTCAGTCTGAGCCTGACAACAAAGTACTCTTTGTTTTTTTTTTTAATATCTTTTTGTTTTTCATTTTTTAGTTTTAGCATGTTCACAATTTCCTTTGGTTGGTTATCTCCCACTCCATTTTTTAAAAGGACTTCGGAAGCTTATTAAGTACAAGGGTGTTCATAGGAAATAAACTAATCTTACAGATTTGGCTGTTTTTTCTTGTAATGTTAGTGTGATAAAAAAAGAAGAAGCAGTAATTGAATTTCTAGTACAATTTACAATGCTACTTTAATACCTTTAGCCAGAGATTGGTCAATATCAGATTGGTCCCGATAAGCATGACGTTAAGTTTGATCTTCAAAAGAAAAGCTCAAATTCATATTAAAAATATCTTTGAATTATAGTTACACAAAAAAAAAATATCTTTGAATTATTTCAGTCAATTTCGTACCCAAGATTGGAGAACATGAATACAACATGTGGAGAAGACTTGAAAAAACCTCTACAAATAGAAAAGATTTCTTTCCTTTTTAAAGAAATAAATATATATTTTACCATAAAAGATAATTTATAAGCTTCTTAATAAAATTACATTCCGTTTTTGGTAGGAGAAAATATGGAATGTTTCTGATAAGAATTACAACAATATCACAAATAATAGGCTCACAATTATAAAAGAGCGAGAGCAATAAAAAACTTATAGGTCCATCATTTTAAAAACCTGAAAAAATACACAAGGCAGAAAGAGAGAGACACACACACAAACACAACGCAATCATGAGTGAAACCAAAGTTCAGAACCTTCTTCTTGAGAAAAAGAAAAGCAAAAGAAACCTAATCGAAATCTTTATGGGATCGATCGTGAAGCCAATGTTTGGTGACAACTTAGCAACAATTGGAACAAACATTGGTGGTCTACTCTTCCTCATAGAAACCCTAAGAAGATACTTCCCTAGACAGCTCACGATCACGATCCAAGAAATCCTCGTCAGCATATTCCAACGTTTACCCTTTTTCAAGAAATGTTCTGAGAAGACTCTTGCGTTCTTTTCACCTTACGCTCAGATAAGGTTCAGCGAAATCGAGGAGTATAGATACAACTATGCTTACTCTGCCATCAAGACCTACCTTGGCGCACAAGTTAACTCTCAAGTGAAGAATCTCAAGGCTAGCCAGATGAAGGGGAGAAAGTCTTTGGATGTCAAACGTGACGATGATAAAGTTGAGGATGAGTACGAAGGTGTGAAGATATGGTGGGAGGTTCTAAAACTCGGGAGTGATGTAAACGTGTGTAAGCTTACTTTCCATAGAAGTAACTGGGAGATTGTGACTGGTTCCTATTTGAAATACGTTGTGGAAGAAGGTAAGTCCATTGAAGAAAGGAAGAAGAGGATTAAGCTTCATATGAACAATCCAAGCGCTAACTGGGAGATGCTTACGATAAATCTATGGAGTAACATTGATTTTGAGCATCCAGCAACTTTTGAAACAATGGCTATGGATCCTAAGAAGAAAGAAGAGATTATAAATGACCTTTTGGCGTTTAGAGACGGTGAAGAGTATTATAAGAAGATTGGGAAAGCTTGGAAGAGGGGTTACTTGCTGCATGGTCCTCCGGGGACAGGTAAGTCCACTATGATCGCAGCTATGGCGAATCTAATGAGTTATAGTATCTTTGATCTCGAGCTAACGTCGATAGGGAACAACTGGGAACTCAAGAGGCTGTTGCTAGGTACGAGTAGTAAGTCAATCATTGTGATTGAGGATATAGACTGTTCCTTGGACCTCACGGGAGAGAGGGGAGTTAAAGATGAGAGCAGTGCAGAGAAAAAGAAAGAGAAGAAGAAGAATGCAGTTACACTCTCAGGCTTATTGAATTTTATAGATGGGCTTTGGTCGGCTTGTGGACAAGAGAGGATACTTGTGTTTACAACGAACCATTTGGGGAAACTTGACCAAGCTTTGATCAGAAGAGGTCGGATGGATATGCATATAGAGTTGTCTTATTGCAGATTTGAAGCGTTCAAGATTCTTGCCAAGAACTATCTGAATCTTGATTCACATATCTTGTTTGGTAAGATTGAGTGTTTGCTGGAAGAAATGAATATGACACCGGCGGATGTTGCGGAGAATTTGATGGTGAAAGATGGTGAATCTGATGTTGATGGAACACTCAAGGGTTTGATCCGAGCTTTGGAACAGATGAAGTTGAACCAGAACTCAAATGAACAACAGAAGGATGTTAACCAAGTTTAGGTACTTAATTGATATTTACTGTTTTGTTATGTATTTTAGTCACCAATTTCTAGCTTGTAAAACCATTCTTATGGAATTAAATAGCGGCTATGAAGTTAGTGTTTATGTTTTATGTTTAGTTCACATCTTTCATTTCATAGAACATTTAGAGATTGCTAAAAAAAAACATAATGTTGTGACGTGTGAAGGAAGTAATTTCTCAAGTGTTTAATGTGAGTACTAATCGATCAGCCCTGACAAGTTTGGTATTTTAGATTTTTAATTTAAGAAACTGCATATAAGAGGAAACGATTAATCATAGACTGTTCGCTTTTAGCTGAAAAACGTGATATTCAATTTTGACGGAGAAATGATTTTTTAATTTCCACGGAAAAACATGATTTTCAGTTTTGACTGAGAAAAGTGATTTTCTAGTTTTGGCAGAAAAAATAATTTTTCAGTTTTGACGGAAAACATTATTTTTCTGTTTTGACTGAAAAACGTGATTTTTCGGTTTTAACAGGAAAACACGATGTTCTAATTTTGGTAGAGAAACATGATTTTCGATTTTGATGGAAAACATGATTTTTTGGTTTTAGCTAGAAAAAAAAAACTGAATTTTCAGTTTTATCAAGAAAGCACGAATTTTAATTTTGACAAGAAAACATAATTTTTCTAGTTTTAGTGGAAAAACATATTTTCATGTTTTAGCGGTAAACACAATTTTCAATTTTGCCGGTAAAATCATATTTTACCATTTTGGTGGAGAACATGATTTTTTAGTCTTGGCGAGAAAAAAATATTTTTGGCAAAAAAATTTTTTTCTTGTTTTGACGAAAAACGTGATTTCTGGTTTAAATGGGAAAATACAATTTTTCGGTGGAAAAACACAATTTTCGTTTTGGCAAGAAACACAGTTTAACGATTAAAAATATTACATAATAACTAATTTAATTAATTTTATATTTATATTAAGAGTATTTAGGTGTTTTAGATTTTGAAATACAAATGTATCATCCAAACTACATCCCATATATATTAATTGAGAAATATTAAAAATATAACCTTAAGTTTCTATTAATTAAAAACAATCTCATCGTGGCAACTCTCTATGCCTTCTAATTCAATTTAGAACGATTCTAAAGCACCTTATATAAACTATATCTAACAATTATATTCTGTAGCAATATAATATTTTGACATAAACGTTAGGTTCTTTGCGCTAAGTGATATTTTGACCTAAAATATTTTTAAAATGAGATCAGCTCATGAATAAAAAAATTATGTAATTCATAAAGAAATTAAAAAAATAGTTTACAGACTAAAATATTAATTCAATCAACAATGTAGATTTATTTTTAAATAACTTTATAAAAATTTATTCCGCGCAAAGCTTTAATCTTATCTTAGTATTTAGTATTTCAAATATCTATATTATAAATATTATAGATGATCTATATAGATGTTGCATCTAAATGCTGATTTGCAAACGGACAACATCTGAATATTAACATCCAAATGGAGCGACTCGATACAAAAAGGAACGCGACCTATATAACAATTTACAAAGAGACTACGGGCGATCATAGATGAAAAGATAATAAACGGTGAATTAGCTGGATTCTTTTCAGGGAAGAAAGGTCTCCGCCAAGGGGATTCTATCTCCCCGTACCTCTTCATCATGTCCATGGAAGCGTTATCTCGGTTGTTGGAGGAAGCGGTTGATGAAGGTCAGATTCGCCTGCATCCTATGTGCCACGAACCAAGGATAACCCATCTTCTATTTGCAGATGATCTACTCATATTTTCAGATGACTCACGCCACTCTCTAACAGGTATTACGAAGGTCCTCACAGCTTTCAAAGTCCTGACAGGACTTGACATGAATGCAGCAAAGTCAGAGATCTTCTTCGGCGGATACTCGGATATTGAAAGCGCGGTATTGAGTGACATTACAGGCGTGAAGCTCGGAACCTTTCCAACAAGGTACTTGGGATTGCCGCTCAACCCAAGTAGGATAAGTCTTGCTACCTTACAACCTTTTTTGGAAAAAATCACGTCTAAATTGCATTCCTGGACCGTTAAAAGCTTGTCTTTTGCTGGTAAGATAAGGGTTGTTGCTTCAGTGATATATGGAATGGTGAATTTCTGGAGTTCCGTGTTTGCTTTGCCTAAAATTTTTTATGCGAAAGTAGACTCTTTGTGCTGTGGTTTTCTCTGGAAAAACAGGACCTCATCTGCCTCTGGAGCGAGGGTAAGCTGGGCTGATATCTGCAAACCTAAGAATGAGGGTGGACTAGGCTTGAGAAGACTAGAAGAATTTGAACAGGTTTTCACCCTCAAGAGGGTCTGGAATTTATTTTCTGACCAATGGTCTTTGTGGGTTGCTTGGTTGCACGCTAATGTATTTGCTAGACACTGCTACTGGTCAGTTGCGGACTCTCAGCGGGTTTCCCCAACCGTGAGGAGCATGATCAGGTTTAAGGACACTGTGGCAGAATTTCTTAGATGCAGTGTTGGTGATGGCCGAACTTGCAGTTTTTGGTTTGATTTTTGGACGGATATAGGGCCTTTGGTGGAAGCCTTTGGTCATAGAGGTCCGTCAGAACTTCGAATCTCCATTGAAGCTGTTGTCGCTGATGCCTCTATAAGTGGCGAGTGGGTCCTTCCTCCTGCCAGATCAGACGTCGCAGAGACGTTGCAGATCGTATTATCGACTATGGCTCCTCCATCCCCAAGTAGAGGAGCTGATAGATTCCTTTGGCGAAATGGTGAGGGCCATTTTGTTCCTAAGTTTTCCACTAAGGCAACATGGCATTCAATTCGCGAGACAGCTCCATCAGTCCAGTGGTATTCTATGGTCTGGTTCAAGGAGGAGATACCGAGATGTTCCTTCATTACGTGGATGGCAATGTTATCGCGGTTACCAACTAAGGACAGGCTAGCTTCTTGGGGTCTGGCCGTTCCGTTGCAGTGTGTTCTTTGTTCTGATCGACAAGAGTCTCATCATCACTTGTTCTTTCAGTGTCCTTTTGTGACAGCGGTATGGTCTCACTTTTGTGGTGGTTCCATTGCTTCTGCTCCTGGTTCGCTTCAGGCGGTTTCTGACCTGTTATCAACTCATCAAGTGGCCTCTTCTCCGTGCTTGCCAGCTGTGATTAAGCTCTTGTTGCAATGTATTGTCTACTGCATTTGGCGTGAACGGAACCTCCGTATTTTCCAGCAAACGTCATCAACGGAAGCCGGGGTCTTTGCACATGTAGATCGGCTAATGCGGGATCGTCTCATCTCCATTCCTGCACGATCCGCCTCTGCGCCTTCTCCTCTGCAAGTATACTTCCGGTTGCCCCCACCAGTCCCTTAATGGTTCTACGGTTTGTCTCTGTGTTTCTCCTCTCTGCTTGCTCTGTTTTTCAAAATTTATCTGTTGTAATAAGTGGTATTCCACAAACGTTGTAAAAGAAAAGCCATGGTATGAATTTAACATTTACACCAAAAAAAAAAAAGATAATAACTTGCTCCCCAACCAACCACCTTTCCAGTTTTGCCACAAGGAATTGCATCTTCATGGTCTGGCCTGACAACATTGTACTCTTTTTGCTTCTTTTTATTTTTTATTTGGCATGTTTTCAATTTCTTCTGGTTGGCTATTGGCTATCTTCCACTTCATTAGTGGCAAGTGTGATCAAAAGAACATTTTCAAAAAGATACTTTGTTATGTATTTGAAGTTTAAATGTATTTATCTTCAAAATCAAAACTTCAAAAGTATTGTAATTTATATTATGATTTTTATATTTTTCATTATTAATTTAAATCCATAAAACTTTTATAAATAACTAGCACATATATAAAAATCTTACAACAATATTAATTAATAAAATGTTACATTAGAATATAATATTTTACATATAATTAAATATTAAATTACAAGCAAAATAACACATTATTTCATAAAAATCTTTTGTAATGTTTGTATATATGATTAACTAGTGCATTTCAAAGTAAAAATGATTGTTAATTTGTAAATTCTGAACTAAAAATTGTTGCAATTAGGTATCCTCCTTTTCTGCCATTAAGATGTTGTTTTAGCCACTAATCTTGTATTCTTTATTGATGAAAAATATGTCAACAACAAAGATAACTATCCCGGTTACAAAAAGTTGTTTAGTGTTGTTGTAGTATTTAAATTTGGGTAATGACTATGTATTCACTTTCAAAACTTTTCTTTAGTTGTCTGTTGTCTAAATCCAGATTTAATATATTTAATATATTATTTCAAAGTTTTTATTTAAGTTTGTATGTAAAACATAATTTATTAAAAGATTTGAAATATTTTATGAGATATAAAAAATTTAAGTATTAAAATGATAAACGACAAAATATTTAAAATATATAAATGTGATGCGTAACTGTAACGATCAAAATGTAAATAATATTAACATGAAACTTTAAATTTGAAATTTTAGTTGTGAAATTTTAAATATAAAAATCTATCTACTAAAATCTTCAAATTTGAAGTTCTGAAATTCTCTTTTGGAAAATAAAAATTTCATATTTATAGTTTTGAGTATCTTTTAGAAATACTCTAAAATCTAATCAAATCTTACAATTTTGACTGTTTTTAGTGTAATTTAACTTTGATCCACTAAAGTTCCAATCTGATTTCAAGAAGAAGAAACAAATAATCTACAAAGGATATATATATATATATATATATATATATATATTCGAATTTCTAATCTATACTATTATTTGCGAAGTGATTTTTCGCAACGGAGCTCCCACGTTAAAAGTTAGAGCGGTCAATATCGTTTATACCCTTAATGAATAAATTATATGAATTAAATAAATATAAAAATGAATTTAAATTTATTTAATTAGATAAATTATTTTAAATAATAACAATAAGAGTTATCCAAAATCTAAAAATATATATTTTTCTAAAGATAATTTCTATATATATTGTATTATTATCCGAAAAGATAAAATATTTAAAAATTCAAAAGCAGAAAACAAATAATTATATATTAATTAATTAAAATTCTTAATTTTATATAATTGAAATGATAATATTAAATATTTTTTAAGATAAATACAAAATTTCAAAATGAAAACACAAATAATAATTTATGCTTCTAATTTTTATTATTAATATATTTACTAACAAATAATTATAAAAGGTTTAAGCCCGCATGGCGGGCAAAACACCTAGTACAATTTACAATGCCACTTAATATCTTTAACCAGAGATTGGTCACTATCAGATTGGTCCCGATACGCATGACGTTACGTTTGATCTTTAAGAAAAAGGTTCGAACTCGTATCAAACATATATTTGAATTATTTCAGTCAAATTCATACCCAAGATTCGAGAACATGAATACTACACATGAAATCTCTATAATATTATTTGAGAAGTCACTTTCTTAGGTGTCGCGCTCACGTTAACTCTCACGCTGGTTGATTACTATGATACACTTAATGAATTAAACATATATTTAAATATTATTATTTCCTTTATAAAATCTTCCAAATAACAATATAAAATAAAAAGAAAATATTTATAAAATTTGCATAACTATTTAAAACAAAAAATAAGTATATATATAATATTGGTTCATAAAAAAGGAAAGTTTACAAAATAGTAATATTTAACTTAAATATATTTTTAAATAACATAAATTCTACTTTTAAGTAATAAAATACTTTATATCTATATCTTCCTAGATGAAAAAAAATATTTGTATATAATGTGTTTTCATTAAAAAGTTCATACAAATAATCTTGATATTAGAAAAGAAATATTTTTTCTTTAAAAAAGTAATATAACAATAAAATATATATTTTCAAATTAATTATTTTTTGATATATCTATCTATTTTATTAGATGATTACATAAAATAATTAAGTAACATAAACTGATACATGTTTAATTGACAAAAAAATATAATTAGTATTATTGAAATATTCTTTTGTATATTTATTTGATTATAATATCTTACAATTACAGCAAAAAAATATAAATTATATTTTACTTATATAATATAATTTCTCAAAAACAATCACATTTTTACTGCATATTTTAATAGATGTTAAAAACAAAACTAAAAATAAATTTAATAATAAATATCTTTTGATCAAATAACTACAATTCTTTTAATATATCATAACACTATAATTTAACAAGGTATATATATTATAATTAATAGTTAAAATTATATGTTTTCTTAATAACTCTTTTGATGTTTAATTTTCTGTTTATGTTTGTGGAATTTAATATAACCATAATCTAATACTTAAAGCAAATCAGAATTCCTTATTTTTAAAATTATTTTTAAAAAATTCCAGTTTATCATCCAATCAATCTATGACATAAATTATTTAGAATTTATAAAATATTTTAATTATTGTAAATATTGATATGTGTTCATAAGCTTTCAAGAATTTATTATTACTTATATAATTTAGAATCACACACTTTAGTTTTTATTTTATTTTGTTCTAAGCACAAAAAATCTTAAAATACATAATCTTACTAAGATATACTTATATTTCGTTGATAACAACCAACATAAATGTAAATAAATAATTAATAAAAAATTTAAGATATTTAGAATAAAAAAGATTATAGTTGAATTCATAGAAATAGAAAGAATCCAATATATATATATATATATATATATATATATATATCCAAATGATAAAAATGACTAAATATAATATATATAAAATTATAATTACTAAACTAATATAATATTATACATACAAACTATAAATTAATATAACATTTAAAGTAAATATCAATCAACTATTATAATATATTTATTTCTTAAATATTTAAGCCCGTGCATGAGCACGGGAAAATCAACTAGTTGAGTATTTAATTACAGAAAAAGTGCATTAAAAATTAAAATTTTATATTTATTTTTAATGTGTGAAAATTCTAAAACTTACATATATTTAAAACAAACAAAAAAGTATTTTTTACCATTAAAAGATAAGTCATTAACTTCTTAATAAAGGAAAATTCCAATTTTTAGTAGGAGAAAATATGGAATTTTTTTTTTTGATGAAAAAAAAAATATTCCATATTTTCTCCTACTAAAAATTGGAATATGGAATATTTCTAAATAAGATTATTACACAATGTCACAAATAATACGCTCACGATTATAAAAGAACTATAAATTAGAGAACCATAAGATACTTCTAGGTTATCACTTTGAAGACCTGAAACAGTACACAAAGCAGAGACACCGAGAGAGAGAGACACACACACAACGCAATTATGAGTCAAACCGAAGTGAGAAAAGTTCAGAAACATAAAAGCAAAAGAAACCTAATTGAAATCTTTATGGGATCGATCGTGAAGCCAATGTTTGGAGATAACCTAACAACAATAGGATCAAACATCGCTGGTCTACTTTTCATCATCGAAACCCTAAGGAGATACTTCCCTGGACAGCTCAAGATCACGATCCAAGAACTCCTCATCCAAGCAATCCAACGGTTACCCTTTTTGAAGAAGTGTTCTGACAAGACTCTTGCCTTTTTCTCTCCTTACGCTCAGATCAGGTTCAGAGAAATCGAGGAGTACAGATACAACTACGCCTACTCAGCTATCAAGAACTACCTTGGCGCACAAGTTAACTCTCAAGTGAAGAGTCTCAAGGGTAGCCAGATGAGGGGGAGGAAGTCTCTGGATTTCAAACGTGACGATGATAAAGTTGAGGATGAGTATGAAGGTGTGAAGATTTGGTGGGAGATTCAAAAATTCAGTGATGGGAATAAGATGTGTAGGCTTACTTTCCATAGAAGTAACTGGGAGATTGTGACCGGTTCTTATTTGAGATACGTTGTGGAAGAAGGTAAGTCCATTGAAGAAAAGAAGAAGAAGGTTAGGCTCTTAATGAACAATCCGTCTACTAATTGGAGGATGCAGACGATGAATCTATGGAGTAGCATTGAGTTTGAGCATCCAGCAACGTTTGACACAATGGCTATGGATCCTAAGAAGAAAGATGAGATTATGAGTGATCTGTTAGGGTTTAGAGACGGTGAAGAGTATTATAAAAAGATTGGGAAAGCTTGGAAGAGGGGTTACTTGTTGCATGGACCTCCAGGGACAGGTAAGTCCACTATGATCGCAGCTATGGCGAATCTAATGAGTTATAGTATCTATGATCTTGAGCTAACTTCGATTGGGAACAACTGGGAGCTCAAGAAGTTGTTGCTAGCTACGAGTAGTAAGTCAATCATTGTGATTGAGGATATAGACTGTTCCTTGGACCTCACGGGAGAGAGGGAAGTTAAAGAAGATGAGAGCAGTGCAGAGAAAAAGAAAGAGAAGAAGAAGAATGCAGTTACACTCTCTGGCTTATTGAATTTTATAGATGGGATTTGGTCGGCTTGTGGACAAGAGAGGATACTTGTGTTTACAACGAACCATTTGGGGAAACTTGACCAAGCTTTGATCAGAAGAGGTCGGATGGATATGCATATAGAGTTGTCTTATTGCAGATTTGAAGCGTTCAAGATTCTTGCCAAGAACTATCTGAATCTTGATTCACATGTCTTGTTTGGTAAGATTGAGAGTTTGCTGGAAGAAACGAATATCACACCGGCTGATGTTGCGGAGAACTTGATGGTGAAAGATGGTGAGTGTGATGTTGATGGATCTCTCAAGCGTTTGATCCTAGTTTTGGAACAGATGAAGTTGAACCAACATTCAAATGAACAAGAGAAGGAAATTAACAAATAAATAGTCCCTCCGTTTCATATTAAGTGTCGTCTTAAAAAAAAATTTGTTACAAAATAAGTGTTGTTTTCGATTTTTAATACAAAATTTATTAATTTATTCTGCATTCTATTTTTCTATTTGTTGATATATGATTAGGTGTATAGGCAATTGTGTTTTTATATGGAAAATATGCAAAAGTAATGGTTTCTTTAATCTGTGTGTATGAACCTAAAACGACACTTATAATGAAACAGAACGAGTAATAGTTTTATCATCTGCTCTGATATCAGTGTTTCATTATGTTTTTAGCACCCACTGTAGCTTGAAAATCATATTTAATAGCCGGTTTGAGATTAATGTTTAATACTCCCTTCGTTTTAATTTAATTGTAGTTATAACGTAAAACTTAAAATAACAACTAAAATGACGTGTGAAGAGTGTAATACATCTCAAGTGAATTTGTGTGAGTTCCATATCTTCTTCTCTCTGTTTTCATTCTTTGTAGTAAAGATTATCTTTGAGCTTAGTCAAGAGTTGAGACAAAAGATTTTAGCAAGTGTAAAATTAATCTCATAAGTATAAACACTGCCTCCAAAATCTCATCCCGAAGAAAGACCCTATTTTAAACTACCAAAGTCCAAGTTTCAATATATTTAGCACTAGGCCCAGACAATAATGAGAGTAATCAATCGATTAGCCCTGACGAGTTTGGTATTTTAAGATTTTCAGTAAACGTCCAAGCACAGACGGCCTCGTTCTTGGTTCAATGGACTAAGTATCTAACCACTCCTTACTTGTCTCTGTCCGTACTTATAATAATAATAGCTGTCTTCCTACCATAAAAAAGACTCCTTTCTCGAAGAAACTTACACAAACACGATGGCATGAAGCCATGAACCATGAGAAATCAGCAAATTTTGTAACTTTTAGCGTTTTGTTGTTTTGTTTCTCTTGCTAAAGTTCATTAGATAGCGATTATACAATAATATGTGATTCCTACTAATGGTTGGAGACGTGACTAGGCGCTGTCGAATTACATTCTCAGAGTATTGGTTAAATAAATAGTATTTATCCTACTATTCAATTTGAAACCTTTGCCTTTAAGATAGTTGGATAACAATGTATAGACACTCCAGAGTCCAGACTCTTTTTGGCATCTACTTGTGCAATAGTTGTGGTACATGTTACTTCAGACTCTTTTAGCATCTACTCGTACACTAATTATGTTGTGTATTTTTTTATGGACCCTTTTAGTTAAAATACATACTGTATAAGTTATAATGAGACTGATGGAGATGGTGGAAGCGTGCAATTTCCTTCTCTTTTCAGTTTTTGTTTGGTTATGGTATTTTCTCACCAGTGCTAAAGTAAATGGTTAAAATGAAACAAATCAGTGAATACTAATAAAAATTAGAGCCGGATATCTGCTTGGTTCGGGCCTTATACAAATTTCTAAAATATTATTTTAGAAATCAATTCTCATGCCGCGTTCACGTTAATTTTTACGATGGTTAGCTATAAAATTATCCTTAATGAATTAAAAATTTTACATTAAAGAAGTATTTTAACTTTTTATTTAATAATTTCCGTTAGTTCGATTTTTAGTTTTTACTTTTTCAAATAACAATATATAATAAAAAGGGAATATTTATAATCTTAAAAACGAATTTTTAAAACGAAATATATGTATCTGTTGTATGATTTCATTAAAAATAAAAGTTCACAAAGTAATAATATTTCCTTTAAAAAATATTTTTACAATATATAATATACTTTCAAAGTAATAAAAATAATTTCTTTCTATCTACCTTTTCTTAGATGAAAAAAAAATATTTGTATATAATTTGATTTAGTGAAAAATAGTTTATAATTAGTTTTATTTAAAAAAAAATCATAATCTTTAGTTTACTATAAATATCTTACTATTACAGTAAAAAACAAAATATATTTAAATTTTATATCTTAGTAATTTTCGTATGATTTATAGAATTATGGTCAACTTATGAATTAGTGTCGACTTTATAAATACGTGTAGTTTAAATTAATGTAGAGTAAAGATGTGTTCGCACACACATAAAGTTTAGACATGTATTTTTTAGCAACTCATAGTTCAAGCACAAATAAGATGTTTTCCCTACAGTGGTTAGTACTAGGTTTAAACTTGTGTAAAGCGATATATATCTTAATAACCAATATTTGTGGTCTGGTTATGATTAATTTGAGGGCAAAAGTTCAAAGCGGTGAAGCTACAAGGATTCGAGTTCCGACCACTGAAAAATTAACATTTCAGCATCGTTAGGGATAGGGGACCGACACAAATAAACACGTGGACTAATCTAGACTACTTCTATAAAACCATGATATCTCTGTATAACTTTAAAAAAAAAAAAAAAAAAAAAATATATATATATATATATATATATATATATATATATATATATCTTTTGTAGGGTTCTGTTTGTCTCTCTTGGATTCCTCTGTATATATCATATGATGTAAGGATCCGATTGTCATCAAGAGGATGTCATCCGTATTAGGTTAGATACTTGTTAAAGAAATAATACATGTTACTATCCAATTTGAAATTCTTCCCCTTTAAGAAAATTGGATATCTAAATGTTTTTTAGTCCACCACTACATGTAACTTTATCAACAAACAATGATGTGTTCAGACATTTTTTGGAATTTGCTGGTGAAACTACTTTTAATTTTATTACATACATTGTATAATACTTTATAATGAAATTGATGGCGTGGAACCATGCAATTTCCTTTTCTTCAGTCTTTGTTAAGTTATTTAATTTTCCAACAAAAACTTTAAAATAATTAGTAGTTAGGTAATTTCCAACATCTTCTTTGGAACAGTATCTCAAAAGATCTATAATACAAAATTGATAGAGACTTCCAAGTAAATTCTTTTATAAATGTCATAAGCTCTTGTATGCCAGAACCACTACTTCTTCCCCAACATTAACCTTCCTTTCTGATCAAAATCTAAGCTTAATCTCATCTCAGAAACCTTCCTTCTAATCCAAGGAACCTAAATAAACCTATTCCAAAACCCTAAAACAGAGCTTCGAGTGAAGAGATGGTGATGATGGGTCTTTTTAAACCTACTCCATTTAACAAAAGAAGAAGAAGGTTAAGCTTCATATGAACAATCCAAGTACCGACTGGAAGATGCAGATGAAAAATGAGAACAACGCAGTTATGAGTCAAACCAAAGTGAGAAAAGATGAGAAGCTTCTTCTGCAGAAAAAGGAAAGCAAAAGAAACCTAATCGAAATCCTGATGGGATCAATCGTGAAGCCAATGATTGGAGATAACTTAACAACAATAGGATCAAACATTGCTGGTCTATTCTTCATCATGGAAACTCTTAGGAGATACTTCCCTAGACAGCTCAAGAACACGATCCAAGAGCTTCTCGTCAACGCAATCCAACGGATACCCTTTTTCAAGAAGTGTTCTGACAAGACTCTTGCCTTCTTCTCACCTTACGCTCAGATCGGGTTCAGAGAAATCGAGGAGTATAAATATAACTACGCTTACTCTGCCATCAAGACCTACCTTGGTGCACAAGTTAACTCTCAAGTTAAGAATCTCAAGGGTAGCCAGATGAGGGGGAGAAAGTCTTTGGATTTCAAACGTGACGATGATAAGGTTGAGGATGAGTTTGAGGGTGTGAAGATTTTGTGGGAGGTGCTAAAATCCACAGACGGTGTTAAAATGTGTAGGCTTACTTTCCATAGAAGTAACTGGGAGATTGTGACCGGTTCTTACTTGACATATGTTGTGGAAGAAGGTAAGTCCATTGAAGAAAAGAAGAAGAAGGTTAAGCTCTTTATGAACAATCCAAGTCCTAACTGGAAGATGCAGACGATGAATCTATGGAGTAGCATTGACTTTGAGCATCCAGCAACGTTTGACACAATGGCTATGGATCCTAAGAAGAAAGATGAGATTATAAGTGATCTTTTAGGGTTTAGCAACGGTGAAGAGTATTATAAAAAAATTGGGAAAGCTTGGAAGAGGGGTTATTTGCTGCATGGTCCTCCAGGGACAGGCAAGTCCACTATGATAGCAGCTATGGCGAATCTAATGAGTTATAGTATCTATGATCTTGAGCTAACTTCGATAGGAAACAACTGGGAGCTCAAGAAGTTGTTGCTTGCGACGAGTAGTAAGTCAATCATTGTGATTGAGGATATAGACTGTTCCTTGGACCTCACGGGAGAGAGGGAAGTTAAAGAAGAGGAGAGCAGTGCAGAGATTAAGAAAGAGAAGAAGAAGAAAGAAGATGAGAGCAGTGCAGAGAAAAATAAAGAGAAGAAGAAGAAAGAAGATGAGAGCAGTGCAGAGAAGAAGAAGAATGCAGTTACACTCTCTGGCTTATTGAACTTTATAGATGGGCTTTGGTCGGCTTGTGGACAAGAGAGGATACTTGTGTTCACAACGAACCACTTGGGGAAACTTGACCAAGCTTTGATCAGAAGAGGTCGGATGGATATGCATATAGAGTTGTCTTATTGCAGATTTGAAGCGTTCAAGATTCTTGCTAAGAACTATCTGAATCTTGATTCACATGTCTTGTTTCGTAAGATTGAGAGTTTGCTGGAAGAGACGAATATAACACCGGCTGATGTTGCGGAGAACTTGATGGTGAAAGATGGTGAGTGTGATGTTGATGGATCACTCAAGCGCTTGATCCTAGTTTTGGAAGAGATGAAGTTGAACCAGAACTCAAATGAACAACAGAAGGATGTTGTTAACCAAGTTTAAGTACTTGAACCAATTGTTATTAGTGTTTTATTACGTTTTTAGTCTCAATTTCTAGCTTCTAAAACCAAACTTATGGAATTAAATATCGGCTATGAAATTAGTGTCTATGTTTTAGTTCACATCTTTCACTGAATAAAACATATATAGAGATGGCAAAAAAAGAAAAACACATTATGTTTTGACGTGTGAAGAAAGTTAGCTCAAGATCATAGATATGTTCTTGTCTCTGTTTTGGTTCTTGGTTGCGTGTTTAATATGAGTACTAATCTTATTGATATCCAAGACATAATTTCATGTTTTGTCTAGCCAAACGTTTATAACCTGATTCCTGGTTTTTCATTTATGATAGTAGAAGGTTCTTTAAATGTTCTTACAGAGTATTTTTCTCTTAAAGATATATACAGTGGATGGTACCGGTTTTAAAACTTGTGTAAAAGAGATATAAATCTTAATATTTCCAGGGTTTGTTTTTGCTCTCTAATTGGATTCCTATGTACAATATATAATCATCTGATGTAAGGATCCCATCGTCATCCGCACTAGGTTAAATACTTGTTAAAAAATCATATATGTTACTATCCAATTTAAAAATATTTTTGTAACATCCCGAATTATGATATATGAAAAGATTTAAGAGAATTGATTTGGTTACCTATGTAACTAAAATGTACTTATTTTTTCGGAATTAAATTCATAGATAAAGATTATGTGGTGATTACATGGTCAATAAATATGACTCTAGAACCTTGAAAATTAATGAACATACGTCAGTGACCCATTAACTATTAGCGGTAGGGGAGTCACATTTTCCCTTTACGAGAATTGGATATCAAAATGTTTTTAGTCCACCACTATCAGATAAACAATGATGTACACTTCAGACTCTCTCTGGCATTTACTGCTATACTAGTTTTTATGGACACTACTTTTAATTTTAAAAATACATATTGTATAACTTTATAATTAAATTGATGGTAGAACGTGCAGTTTCCTTCTCTTTTCAGTCTTTGTATAGTGTCTTTTTTTTGGTTTTCCAACAGGAACTTTTAGATAATTAGTCGCTGGGTAGTTCCAAGTGTGATCTCATTACATCAATAATAGTATAGATTGATAGAGACTTCTCAAGGAAATTTCATCTTAAATATCACAAGCTCTTGTGTGCTGCTGCTAGAACCACTATATCTTCTCCCCCAACATTAACTTTCCTTTCTGATCAAAATCTCATCTCAAAAAACTTACTTATACCTCAAGAAACCTAAATAAACCTACTCCAAACCCTAAAAGAAAATGGTGACGATGGGTCGAAGATGGGCTAATACAGGCTCTTCTCTAGCGACCATAATGTTTCTATACACAATCTTCAAACAATGGTTCCCTCACATGGAACCATTCTTTCAAAGACTCTTCAGCCGTTTCTACCCTTACATCCAAATCAAATTCCATGAATACAATGGAGAGCATTTCAAGCGAAACGAAGTCTACTCAATGATCCAAACCTATCTAAGCAAAGACTCCTCTCTTCGAGCCAAGAAGCTCAAAGCCAACACAACCAAAGGAAGCAAGTCTCTTGTTCTCAGCATGGATGATAGGGAAGAGATAACCGACGAGTTCCAGGGCGTTACGGTTTGGTGGCAGTCCAAGAAAGTGAGGAACACTAGGCCATCGTTCTCGTTCTACCCTGCAGCCGATGAGAAGAAATACTACATATTGAAGTTCCATAGACGTGACCGAGAAGTAATCATAGAGAGGTATCTTGAGCATGTTATCATGGAAGGGAAGATGATAAAGATGAAGAACAGAGAGAGGAAGCTTTACTCGAATACTCCGGGACAGAACCATAGGAACCAGACAAAGTGGAGTCATGTAACGTTTGAGCATCCAGCTACTTTTGATACTTTAGCTATGGAAGAGAAGAAGAAGGAAGAGATCAAGAACGATCTTGTTAAGTTCAGTAAGAGCAAAGATTATTACAAGAAGATTGGGAAGGCGTGGAAGAGAGGGTATCTTTTGTTTGGACCACCAGGGACTGGTAAGTCGACAATGATAGCTGCCATGGCGAACTTCTTGGAGTATGATGTCTATGATCTTGAACTGACAACGGTTATGGATAATACACAGCTGAGAAGTTTATTGATTGAAACTTCAACGAAGTCTATTATTGTGATTGAAGATATAGATTGTTCTCTTAACCTAACGGGACAGAGAAAGAAAAAGCAGGAAGAAGAAGAGGGAGATGAGAAGAAGGCAGTGGAGAAGAAGATGATGAAAAACCAAGGTGAGGACAAAGAGAGCAAGGTTACATTGTCAGGGTTGTTGAACTTCATTGATGGGTTATGGTCAGCTTGTGGAGGAGAGAGGATCATTGTGTTTACTACAAACTTTGTGGACAAGCTAGATCCTGCTTTGATTCGGAAAGGAAGGATGGATAAGCATATAGAGATGTCTTATTGTGGTTTTAAAGCTTTTAAGGTGTTGGCCAAGAACTACTTGGATGTGGAGGAGAGTGAGCTCTATGATGAGATAAAGAGATTGTTTGAAGATGAAGAAATCAAGATGACACCGGCTGATGTTGGAGAGAATCTGTTGCCGAAATCAGAAGGGGAAGAAGGAGAAACATGTATGAAACGTTTGATAGAAGCGCTGAAAGAGGAGAAAGAACTAGCAAAGAAGAGGGTTGAGAAAGAGGTGAAGCAGAAGAAAGAAGAGGAAGAGAAGGAGAGAAGGAAGGAAAAGAAGGTAGAGACGGAGATGGAAGTAAAGGAGGAGGAGAAGAAGAGAAAAAAGGCAAAGCAAGCAGATATAGAAGCAAAGGAGGAGAAGAAGAAAAAGATTGAAGAAAATGGTGAAGAGGAGCACTGAATAATGTCTATATATGTTGCTTTTATATAGAAGAGAACCTACTGGATTGTATGATCACTCTAATAAAGCATTCTCAAAACCCTTTAACTTCTTCCAAAGGTTAGCTTTCTTTTCACTGATTTTGCATTTTCCAATTTACCAAAACCGTACACCATTCAGAACCAGAACATGAATTAGGTCAACATAATAGCTCCAGTTTTAATGTATGGTTGCCCTCAAATCAATATAACTGAAGAGATTGTGGTTTGTGGAATCCTACAGTGGATGATACAAGCACAACTTGAAGCATGGTTCAAAATGACAGAGTTTGTAGTCTAAGACCAAAACTTTTGGTTACTGTGTAATTCGGTAACATGCTGTAGATCAACAAAAAAAACACCTTTTACGTGACGTACTGACGTGAGTACACAACCTTGATGCTAAACAAATCTAGTATCATGCTATATGTGAAACCCCACCTAAGCAACTAAAATCCAATACCACGCTGAACATCAAGAAGATATTGTGTTTGGATTTTCGTAAGGCTTCCCTTCTATTTCTTGTCTATAAGCTTCTTTTCTTACAAGTGAGATGCTAAATGAAACCAAATCATATTTTGAGTGAAATTGTTAAAAGAGATCTTAAATTTGTTAAACATCAGGTTTTTACAAGTCAAGACAAAGTTTCTTAAGGAGCACAACATAACTCTAGGCAGCAGCTGTTAAGAAAGACGAGAGGGTACCTGGCCAGCCGGTGTTCATAAGCGAAGACTAAACACATGTCCTTATCAATCACCGGTTACCTGCAGTAACAGATTTGATTACCTAGCACATAGAAATAATAGAACGGAAAATATCTTATGAGCTTATATGTCTAATATCTTACATCATGTATTCAGATTTTTCACATTCAAGAGTCTGAAATCTCTCTAGTCTCTAGATGGCGCTAATAGGTCTGCCCAAAGGCCATGCAATTTTCAGCTGAAACTACTTGTGAAGATTGAGTTGAGATACTCGTTTTTTATGGCCTTGCTTAAGTTTGCAGCTCCTGCTTCGGGGAGTCCAATGTTTCCCTTTACTAGGACATAGAACTGCAGCATGTTCAGAAGCTCATCACGGTCCTTCATATGTACTCTTATCTCCATTCCAAAATAGCCTTTGAACAAGCCTCATGTGTGTGTTGAGGGTTCGATATGCTTAAAAGACAATCTGTAGAAACGAGAGAACTCAAAAGCGCCCTCTCATAATATTTCCAGCCTGTTGAGTGAATACTACAGAATCTGCAAGGCATCAACCGATAGGAGATGAATCATGATATGAATTTGCAACAGATTTGGGTGTGACACATCTCCCGAGACAAATCTCGTAACATTTCCATCAACCTCTAACTCACTGCATCCTGGCGCCTTTCTTATTCCCTTCCGACCTATCATCTGACGAATTTTAGATGCCTCGCCGTTTCTCTGAGCAGTCATGTAAATACTAGATAGTTGAACAAGAGCTGCTTCCTCTTCATCAGCATTACCTTTCTCCAACTCAAGAAGATTCTTAACAGCTAGCTCTCCTAGCTCAACATTCTTATGAGTCCGACAACCATTCAGCAACGCACCCCATACAGACGCAAGCGGTTTCATAGGCATTTCTTCAATAACACCAACCGCCTCATCAAATCTCCCAGCTCTACACATCAGATCCACTACACAACTATAATGCTCATGCTTCGGAGTGATCCCATATCGATCTTCCATATTATCAAAAACTCTTCTTCCTTCTTCAAGAAGCCCTCCATGAGCACAAGCAGCTAAAACCGCAAGAAGTACAACACTATCAGGCTTAACACCATCTTCTCTCTCCATCCTCTCCAAACACGTAACAGCTTCCTCACCATAACCATACGCCGCGTATCCACCAATCAAAACCCCCCATGAGAACACATTCCTCTTACTCAACCCCTCAAAAACCTCCACACCCGTCTCTAAACAACCACACTTAACATACATATCAACAAGCGCCGTCCCTACAAACACATCACACTCAACCCATCTCCCCCTCTTCTTCATCAAAACCTCATGAATCCACTTCCCCTGACTTATCCCTCCACCTTGTGCACAAGCCGTTAAAGCCGTAGTAACCAAAAACTTATCAGGCTCTATCCCTCTACCTAACATCTCCCTAAACACAACCAAACCCTCAGACCCCAACCCGGATTTAACATACCCGTTAATCAAAACATCCCATTTCACAACATCCGGGTCAGTAATTTCATCAAACACCTTCCGCGCATCTACCAAACTCCCATCCTCCACATAAACCCTCAAGATTCCCGTCTGTACATGACCGTCCGATGCAAAGACACCGTTTTTAACCACAAAGGAGTGGACTTGCTTACACGTGACGAACAGAGAAGCGTTCAGACACGCAACAAGCAAGAAATGAAACGTGAGGTAACTCGGAGCTATCTCATCCACGTCATTCTCTTCGGACATCATTAGTTTGAAATAATGTACACCTAAGTGAGGACTAGAGGTTCGTGCGGAGATTCGTATCATTGTGTCGTAGACGAATGTGTTGCGAGATTGAATTGAAGAGAAGATGAGGGAAGCGTAAGGGGAGTGTTTGTTTGGGTTTGGGAGGTGGAGAAGAGAGGTGAGGAGTTTGCTTACGGCGTAGGTGTTGCGATGGAGGTTGTGGATGATGAATGACGCGTGGGATGATTTGATTTGTTGGAGTGTTTGGCTGAGTTGGGTCGCGAGGATTAGTGTCTTCCATGAGTGATGGAAGCGAGAGAGTGCACTCATCGTCGTGTTGACTTTTAAGTGAAAGGTTTTTTTTATTTAACGGCCAGTTTTCCGTAGAAAACGGCACGCTGTTTCGATATATTAAAGCGGCACGCTGTTTTGATATATTAAAACGGCACGATGTGTATACGTGGAAACTTAAGTACTCAGGTTTCGTCATTGTATCGATCTCTCTGAAATTCAAAGAGGGAGGAGGAGGTAAGATCTTACGAAACCGTTTATAACCTTCTGTGTCGTCTCTTGATAAGGCTTTTCTCTCCGTGGTTAGGGATCCAATTTACATTTCTGGGTTTTGCAAATTTCCGTTTCGTTTGATATTTTGTGTTAGTGGGTTTATTGAATTCGACATGGGTTTATGTGATTTAGCAGAAAGTTTCGATTTTTTTTGGTTTCGTCGATTCTGGGATTGTGAAAAGATTTATTTTTTATGCATGCGACAACATTCTTCTACTTGGTTGCAGAGTTATTTTTTCATTGGTAAACAATGGTGAAAGCAGTAGTTGGAGAAGAGTCTAGGCTCACTGTTGCTGAAGATCGTCTCTCTCACTCAGCTATTCCTGCTGAGGTAAATCACTGATTCATGTTATGTTAAAAAAACATTTCATCTTTTGATATTGTTGGGGTTTATAAGTGTGGTTTTTTTTATTTTATGATTTGGTGCACAGGTGGGTCTTGTGATAGGCAAGCTTAGCTCTGTTTTGGATCGTGGTTTTGTGTTTGATTTAATCCCAACGCCGAGAAATGATGCTGGAGAGCCAGCTTGTTCAGTTGTAGAGACCAGAGATGATAAGAGGAAGCCATCCAAGTCGAAAGCTCAGTCTTCTGAGTCTTCTTCTCTGTCGATTGATTGTGATTGGGTAGCAGAACATGCTAGACAGGTTTGATACTGTTGGTTGTCTTGTGAATGTTAGATGAAGATGATTGTGGCAGTTTAATTGATGTTTCCTCTTCAGGTATCGAGAATGCTTTTGGGTGGAGTGAAGGTGGTTGGTATCTATGTATGGGCTAGTGAGAGTGCTTTTAAGAATTCGACTATGATCCTTTGCCAGGTAAGTTAGTGTGAGCTAAATGTTCCTGCTGCTTGATTGTATTTTGGTTAATGAGGAATCTTTTGGATGCTATTGCCAACTCTAATGGATGTTGATGAATCTAAATTATCAGGCTATAAAGGGAGTTTCAGATGCAATACGGCATTTGGATCCTACCTTGGATGAAGCTCTTCTTATTCACATATGCTACAGTCCAAGGAGGTACATTCACTTACTAAAATTATTGAAAACTATCTGGTAATTGAACTAAGAGTGGAATGTTTGTAGATGGAATTGTCGAACATGTTTGTTGAGCTCAAGTATTACATCAAGTAGCCTTCGACCTTGTGACTTCAAGCTGGGAAGGGTATTAAATTCCCTTCAGAGATTTAAGTGCAGCTACAGCTTTGATTTCAGGTATGTCAATGCATCTATATTCGGATCTCTTCTTTCCTGGTGAATTTAGTGCTGGTTACCCTATTCTTTTTGTATTTATTCCTGAATCTCTCTGTTGATTTTTTTTTGCTTTCACTTTATCGCTGGTAGATTACCAATTTACTCCAAGGGTGAATCAACTAGGCAAACATTTACTGAGATTCTCCGTCAAGAACTTTCAGTTCATGCAAAAGAGCTGGAGAGTGCAAATGCGATGATTGATGGAGACTTGGTGAGTAGAAAGTAAACCCTATGCTTTTTATGTTTCTGTGTTGACTGTTGAATAGTATTGGATGTTGCATTCTTGAATCATTTTGGAGCTTTCAATGCTTGAGGTGCCTATTGATTTAAACGAAACTATAACAATTGATGGGAAGGGGGAAAATTAAATGTAATCTTAACTTTTGTTATGAGTGAAGGTGCACAACGATGAGCCTTGCAACACGGAGGGAGAGCATGAGATTGAATTGTTATTCCCATTCATGAAAGATAGCAGAGCTGAGGGTATGTTTTTTTTTCTGGACTTGGGTTCATTCAGTTGACATGTTTGTAGATGATCTCATTCTGAATATCACCGTGTAATGTTGTGAAGCATTAGCTGCAAAGAATGTTGCTGGAATTCTACACTTCGGTGGTTCTATATACTCTTATGCCTACTTAAACGTGAAAGAACCAGTTTCACAAGCTGTTGCTGATATAAAGGTATTGCACCTACGTCTCTTCCCGGTTCTTTCATGTTCTTATTTACTTGAATATGAGCTTCTCCCAGTAATACTGGACTTGACCTGTTGATGGCTGTATTATTTCTTTTCAGGCTGACATTACTAGGAGTCTGCAAAGTAGATTGGAGATTATTTGTGACGAGGCTGAGCAGGATCTTGATCCAACTGATGTAGGGGACAATGAAGAAGCTGAGATGTCGAAAATCCCCATCTCCAAATCCATATTAAACCCATCTACGTGAGTCAACCTTTAAAAATAACCATTGCTAGATTGTCTGTTTATGATTGCTGTATGTTCACTGCTTAACACAAAAAAAAAAAGAAGCTTAACGTCTCTATTGTTTTGTGAACAGAAAAGCATGCCATCTCCGTCTTCCTAGGAGAGTTCTTGTCCCTTGGTTAGCTGGTACACACATCTGTGATTATCTACAGCCATTTGAATCACTAGAGGTAGATAATCAACAGGCAATCTATCAGTTACACTCTTCTTCCAAAGTGTTTATACATGTTTTTCTTCTTCCAATGTTAGGTAGTAAAAGAACGTTGCATGGAGTTAATGTCAATGGAGCATTCTTCTCTTGACGCATCAAAGATTTCAGAAGTGGAAACTGAGATGTCTTTATTGGTTGCGGAGTCTATGTGGGATGTGATAACCCCTGCGTCTTCTGTTTCTAGCTGCCGTTTGGAAGGCAATGTTGAAAGGAAAAGCCGTGAAGACAGTAGCAAGAGAACGGGTAACGCCAGTAATGCATCCAATGTCCCTATCATGGTTGCGATTTTCGTGCTTTTACTCTCGGTTATATTAGGATTCATGCTTTACCAGAGGGATTAGGAAAAGTTCACAGGTCTTATATCAAACCACAAAATGAGTTGTGTGTTTTGTTTCCTTGGATTGAGTTATAGATAACGAACTTACAAGTGCGACCTTTCTTCTTTTTGGAAACTATAATACATAAGCTTTTCATTTATCTGTCTTTTTGAGATTACCTTGAAACATGAGCATATTGAAGGTTTTATATAGAATGTTTTGTTTAGTTCATTGACATGAACGGCCATGAGAGACAGGATCTTCAAAATTTAGGTCCAGCAAAAGGTGTAAAATTATTGAATAGTCAAAGATACAATGAAAACACCAAGGGGATGTAGCTCAGATGGTAGAGCGCTTGCTTAGCATGCGAGAGGTACGGGGATCGATACCCCGCATCTCCATTATTCGTTTGATAACTTGAGTTATACACCCTCAATTCATGCAAAAAGGAAAAACTAACTGAAATTTAGTTGTCACTAACTTTTCTTTATTCTATTTTGCATGAAAGACTTCTCTAGGCTCTATCGTTTGATAACTTGAGTTATACACCCTCAATTCATGCAAAAAGGAAAAAACTACTAACTTTTCTTTTTTTAATCTATCAAAACTAAAACACATCTTTGATTTTTAGGTGTTTTAATTTTTTTTATGAATTTTTAAATGAAAAAGAAGATTTAGACCTTTAACAGTTAGAATTTTTTCAAAGAAAAAATTTCTCAACTTTTTAAAATGAAATTTGTTTGATTTTTATTTCATTCTAATCTTGTGCAAGTGTGGTTCACATACCTAAAACACATCTTTGATTTTTAGGTGTTTTAAATTTGTTTTATGATTTTTTAAATGAAAAAAGAAGATTTAGACCTTTAACAGTTAGAACTTTTTCAAAGAAAAAATTTCTGAACTTTTCAAAACGAAATTTGTTTAATTTTTATTTCATTCTAATCTTTTGCAAGTGTGGTTAACACACCTAGTTATACTACATATAAGATCAAGACATACCTATTTTATAGAATAAAAATAGATGCGTGGTTCAAAAAAAAAATTAATTAAAATTTAGTTATCACTAAATTTCGAATAAAAATAGATGCAAGTACACACATAATTTTATGAATATCTATATATTTTGTATATAAAAACAGTAGATTCCAACTTGCTAAAATGATTTAAACCTCCTCTTCACCCATAAACATTCAAAGTTGGACACCCACTATACATTTGACATTCCCTTATGAATTATGCATCCACCAAGAAAAAATCTTAACTTCACCCCTGTTGTCACTACCTTTTCATGTTCTAATCCATCAAAACTAAAACACATTATATCTTTGTAGTTTGTATCTAACCTGCAAACATACATAATTGTCTTATACAGGAGCGCATGGGCATTTTTGGACAGAGTAAAGTGAAACCTAGGCTTTGGGTCACCGTTTTGTAACAATTTTTATCATTATTGTAAAGGAAAAATGCGCCAAACATGATCAGATCTGTCTCAAAAGAATTTTGGACCTTTGGCAAAATAACTATATTTTTAATTTTTTACAAATAATTATGGTAACTTAAAATATTTCGGGTTTTGATCTATTTTTTTTTAAAGAAAATATGGACAATTTTCTAATACTATTTATGCTAAAAGTTATTTTGAACCTTTAATTCATGTTCTTTTTTCATCTTTCAGAGCCGGACCTCAACGTGATCCAGAATATAATAACAAGACAAAACTTAAGTAGGACCTACAACTAACGTAAAACAGCAAAATTTGTTCAATAAATTTTTTATTCAGAGCTTTTAACTTTGTCTATTCTTAGGACTTGGCACAAATGCTTGATACTCGGCTTGCATTTGCTACTTGATTCGGTTTAGTTTGAAAAAATAAGTATTTGTTCTAATCAAGTCGAGTAACAAGTAAACATATTTTATTACTCACAAGTACAAGTCAAGTATCAAGTTCATGTTAATTTTTAACTACTTGGTTTGTTACTTGGTTTATTATTTGTTATCATTTACTTGTTACTTGTTATATGTTATTTGGTTTATTAAATACTTAGTATATATTTTATAAATTAATTAAAATTTATGTATTTTATGAGTGGTAACAATTACTTGTTACTTGCCACATGTTCACTACTTGGTTGGTACACGATTCTTAAAGTCGAATACTTATTTTGACTAAGACGTGTATCAAGTAGTCTATTTAAAATGCCTTTAAATACAAACAAATACAAAATAATAAAATAAAAATAATATTCATTGTTGTTTGGTTTATTATTCGTTTTTGTTAATGAACAAAAATACAATTTTCTAAATCATAGTAAAACAACTCCTTTATATTTCAATTTTTATAAGTAAATCAAACATAAGTGATATATTTATATAAATATTTTGGAATTTCTTTCTTTCTTAATATAATCTATTTCACGAATGACTAAAAATCAGAAAATAGTGACAAAATGAAAATAATGATATATTATTTATATATAATATTTATTTACTTTAAATTTTAATTAATTATCATATAATTTACCAATAGTTATCAAGTAATTTGCAAATTTTTTACAAATAAAAAGTAATAAAACAAGGCAATTAACTTGCAAGTCCATCAATTTTTTGCAAATTCTTGAAACTGCAAGTACTCGTTTTTAATAAACCAAGTACAAGTCCAAAATTTGAATACTCGTACAAGGCAAATCGAGTACTAATTATATCGAAAACACCAAGTACTCGGTTTGTGTCCACTCCTATCCATTCCTCTTTCTCCATGACTCATAAGTTTTTTTTTCCGGGTCTACAAATAGGGATCTCCATTCTTCTTTTTGCTTAGGGCCTCAATTCTTGCAGGGACGCCCCTGCTTATATGGCAGTTCTGAAATGATCTGCCAAGCCTCTTATCTACTCAAAATAATAACTTGAGATTAGTTGCGAACACTAAAGCCCACGATAATATATTTTTTTTGTCAACATTTTCATTTTTAGAAAAGTTGTACAATGACCTATTGCTAGTGCTAGGTAATCACATATTGTTGTCCATTGCACCTGGCTTATAACTTGAGGTTTTTTTGTATATAAAATTTTTAATAAAAAGAAAAATAAAATAAATTAAAAAGTGCATAACTAGCGTTTTCATTGAAGAAACATAGCAATTGTTTTTTGGGAAAAAAAATTATATAGACCAAACAACTGTTTTCACTTTTCAGTTAATTAATTGTGGATTCTACCTCAATGATTTACTCAAAATAAGCAAAGGGATTAGTTTTAGATACGTGTCAAGGAGGAGTATAAATCACGCGCGAACGTTTTAACCGCTTTTTCTCGTTGTATTTAATCTGCACCGTTGATTAGTTTTCACACTTGGACAATTATAAACCGTAGGATTTCTCGGATATCCCAAACCGACTCGGATCCTGGGGTTTTTGCTCCGTGTATAAAAAGAGGTCTACTTCATCTTTTATCCACGAATCTCCCGCTGATCGCTTCGGCTTATTTTTCTTTCATGTGAGCCTGGCTTCACATTCCAATTTATTTTCTGATGGTTCTCTTGCTAGGGTTTGGGCTAGATTCGGAGTGATGCTGATCCTTCGCCAAGATTTCTGATCGATTGATTTTTCCGGTCTGTGCCTGAGGTATGTTCTTGTCTATGCCCTAGGGTTTCTCGTTGTGTGGTTGTTACTGAAAGTCTGCGTATCTACTTGATTAATAACGTTGATGTACAGGAGTATATAAGGAGCTATTTGTTACGATCACAAGCGATCTTTCCTATATTACAGGAACTGAATACAGAATATTGGGAATATTCTTTCACCCTCCCTCAGACTGGACGTGGTTTCGTCGAACGGTCAGGCTGTCTCTGAAGCTGTTGAACAATGAAGTTGGGAGTCCCTTTGTGAATATATCTGCGTATTGAAATGCAGCGGGGACATGAAGAACTTTAACTTCGCCTAAAGCCACTTTTTCCCGAACAAAATGAATGTCCAACTCGACATGCTTGGTTCGTTGATGCTTGACCGGATTTGAAGAGAGGTAGACTGAACTCACATTATCGCAGAAGATGAGAGTTGCTTTGATGAGTGGAACGTGAAGTTCGAGTAGTAGATTCCTGAGCCAACATGTTTCGGCCAAGGTGTTTGCAACTCCTCTGTATTCAGCTTCGGCGCTTGAACGGCTCACTGTGTGTTGTCGCTTTGAAGACCAGGATATCAAATTGTCTCCAAGATAGATGCAGTTGCCCGAAGTTGATCGTCGTGTGTCTGGACACCCAGCCCAGTCAGCGTCGGAGTAAGCTGTAAGTGCGTTTGTTGTCGACTTGTAGAGCTGAAGCCCAAACGATTTGGTTCCTTGGAGATAGCGTATAATGCGTTTGAGGGGCTGCATATGCTGGACTCGTGGATCATGCATGAAGAGACAACATTTCTGGACGCCGTAGGTGATATCTGGTCGTGTGAAAGTGAGGTATTGGAGAGCTCCGGCTAAGCTTCTGTACTGTGTGGGGTCTTTCACTTTGTCACCGCCTTCAGCAGATAGCTTAGCGTTGACATCAACAGGGGTGGAGAGAGGCTTACAGTCGGCCATTCCTGCTCTTTCTATGATCTCGGTGGTGTATTGTTGTTGAGACAGCAAGATGCCGGATTGGTTGTACTCGACTTTGACACCCAAGAAGTGACTTAGTCTTCCCATATCGGTGATTGGAAATTCACTTTTGAGACTTGTTGTGATCTTGTGGAGCAGGGAGGAACTTGAACCTGTTAGAACAATGTCATCAACATAGAGCAACAGATAAGCAATGTCAGATCCTCTTTTATACACATAGAGAGAAGCATTTGATTTCGTGGAGACAAAGCCTAGACGAGCGAGGAAGGCGTTGATGCGGGCATTCCAGGCACGTGGAGCTTGTTTTAGGCCATAGATGGCCTTATTTAGTTTGCAGACGTAATGCGGCTTGGTCTTATCGACGAATCCTGGTGGCTGGTGCATGTAAATAGTTTCTGAGATGGTACCGTGCAGAAACGCATTCTTGACATCGAGTTGTCGAAGTTCCCAGCCGCGAGTGAGGGCTATGTTGAGGACCATACGGATGGTGGATGGCTTGACCACGGGGCTGAAGGTCTCGTCATAGTCAACTCCTGCTTCTTGCGATTTGCCATTAGCAACAAGGCGTGCCTTGTGACGTCGATGAACTCCATCTGCATCATATTTGTGCTTGTACAACCACATAGAGTTTATAATGTTAGCTCCAAAAGGCCTAGGTACTAGACTCCAAGACTTATTTTTAATTTGAGCACCGTACTCTTCAGTCATGGCAGGATTCCAGTTTGGATCAGCAAGGGCTTTTTGAGGTGTGGTTGGAAGGCGAGACACAGACGATGAATATAAGGAGAAAATTTTCTTTGGTTTTACAATACCTGCCTGTCCACGAGTTGTCATGCGAGCAACAGTGGGAGCTGCATGAGCACGACGAGTGGTGACTCGAGACGGAGGTAATGGTTGAGATTCAGCTGGCGTAAGTGGTGGTGCCGAGCTTGACTCGAGAATGGATTTGAAAATAGGAGAAGGAGAGGAGTCTGTGTCATCAAGAAAGCCATATGAGGATTTTTGAGAATCGACTTTGGCAGCAGGAAAAGTGCTCTCATCGAAGATCACATGTCGAGATATGATGATGCGATTTGTTTGAATGTCAAGACAGCGATACCCACGGTGTTGTAATGGGTACCCAAGAAAGAGACATGGACGTGATCTAGGAGAGAGCTTATGAGCATTGTTGTGATTCACGTTTGGGAAACATAAAGAACCGAACACCCGTAGGTGATCGTAAGATGGTGTTTGGCCAAAAAGAATAGTGTGAGGAATTTTGTTACCAATGGAAGTGGATGGCAGAATGTTAAGAACATGAACAGCAGCATTGAGAGCCTCGACCCAGAAGGTTGGAGAAAGCTTGGCTTGAAAGAGAAGGGATCGAATAGCATTGTTGATTGTTCGAATCATCCTCTCCGATTTACCATTTTGTTGGGAGGTATGAGGACAGGAGAAACGAACATTGATCCCATTTGCTGCAAAATGATCAACGAATTTATAGTTGTTATATTCGCCGCCATTGTCACATTGGAAGGCTTTGATTGATGACTTAAACTGTGTTTGCACAAGAGAAGAAAAATGTAAGTATTTAGCAAACACATCACTTTTGTTTCTGATTGGATAAACCCATAAGTAATGAGAGAAGTCATCAAGAAAGAGAACATAATATTTTATCCCACTTAAGCTTGATATAGGAGATGTCCAGACATCACTGTGAATAAGATCAAAAGGCATATTAGTGTGAGTACTGGACTTGTAAAAAGGAAGTTTAATGTGTTTCCCAAGTTGGCAAGCATCACAAAAAGAGATGTGTTCTTTATTACAAGACAAAGATTGTGAAGAAATTAAAGAACGAACAACATCATTATTAGAATGAATCAACCTTCGATGCCAAAGAGAAGGTGTATCAACAACCATAGCAGAGAGCTGCCGAGTCTTATTCAAAATAGAAGGCACATGATAGAGATCTCCAGTTGAATCACTGCGGAGAATTGTTTTCCGCGACTGTAGATCCTTCACAGAAAAGCCAAAGGGATCAAATTCCACAGAACACCAATTGTCAGTAGTGAATTTACGAACATAAATAAGATTTTTCACTATCTGAGGAGCAACAAGAACATTAGAAAGATTAAGGTTTCTGTGTTTGCAAGGAATTAGAGAAGACCCTGAGTGTTGAATAGGAATAGTCGAACCGTTACCAACCACGACTGATTTTCCGGTATTCAAATTAAAAACAGACTGGAGTATACCTGAGGAGGATGCAAGGTGAGCCGAAGCCCCTGAGTCCATATACCACGGTGTCGGTTCTGCCAATGACATCGTGTTGAATGAATCGGCAAAATCTGTGGTTGGGTGGATCATGTGAGCTTCATGACTGTTTTGGCTTGTTGGTCGTGGAGTGAACGGTCTTTGATTGTAGAACTGCTGCGGGTGCATCCATGGAGCAGGTTGATAAGAGCCTGGCCAGTAATGCTGTGGCATGTTCCAATTGCCGTATTGAGGACGGAAGTTCTGATTGTAGTTGTTGTAGCGTCCCCGTCCCCTGTTTCCACGTCGTCCTCTGTTGTTTCGGTTCTGATTTCTAGTGTTGTTGCTGTTGCCTTGTTTCGTCTCCTGATTTGTAGCAACAAGGGCAGTTGATGACGACGAGTGATCGGAGTGAGCAACGTGAGTCTTATGCGGTTTCTTCAGCCTGGTTTCTTCCATCTCAAGCATGCTCTTTTCTTCATCAAAGGTGGGAAAGGGTTTTTGATGTTTTATGACATTGATGATATGATCAAACTTCTCATTAAGACCATTCAGCATGTACATGACTAAGGTCTTGTCACTTACAGGCGCTTCCACGTTCTCCAGAAGATCTGCAATGGATCTGAGACTGAGAGAGTAGTCATGGATGGAGAGGTCTCCGATCTCCTTTGTTCGCAGGTCGTTGTCGAGCTGGATGGCTCTAGACTCTTTGTTGTTGCGAAATTGGTTCTCGATACGGGTCCATACATCACGTGCCGTACCACCAGCCTTAAAACACGTTTTGAACAGAGGCGGTGCTAGAGTCCCGTAAATCCAGAGTTTCACGAGGCCGTCTTTCTTCTTCCACGGTGTGTCGTCATCACCGGTTGGGACAGAGGAACCATCGATATGTCCTAGGACGTCGAAGGTTAAGCAATGAGTTTGCATCAACTCTCTCCATGCGTCATAATTGAAGACGTCGAGATCTAACACCACGGGGATATGGTGTTTGATGTTGGTAACACCGAACGCGCGCTCAACTGCTGCCATTAAAGCTTGGTTGGAGACACTACAGATCGATTATTACAGAAGAGCGAAAAGGGAAAAAAAATGGATCTGGTAGAGCAAGCTCTGATACCATGAAAGTCTGCGTATCTACTTGATTAATAACGTTGATGTACAGGAGTATATAAGGAGCTATCTGTTACGATCACAAGCGATCTTTCCTATATTACAGGAACTGAATACAGAATATTGGGAATATTCTTTCAGTTACCGTTTCTGAATCTTTTGAGATCTCCTATTTTCCATAGGAATCAAATAAGAGCGGACATGCATAAACGAGATCTGATCAACACGCAAGAGGAGCGATCGTACTCCTGGTATCTTCTTGTTGCTTTGTTTGGGCTCTAAAAAAGAAAAAAGAAAGATAAGAAAGGGGATGTATATGACCTTTGCCATGACAGGTGCGCTTGCTTGGCAGGTTACAAACAAACTCTTGATAAAAAAAAGTGTAAGTTTTTGGTTATGCGGAGAGATGGGAGATGGTATGGGATTGATTTGTGTTCTTTCTTTTGTCCGTGCTCTCCCTTCTTGCATACACACGTTATGCTTCTTGCATACCATATTATGTTTCTTACATAACAAGAACATGCTTCTTGCATACCACGGATTCTTGCATAACACATTATGCTTCTTACATAGTTACATGCCACATTATGCTTCTTGCATAACACGTACATGCTTCTTGCATATACCATGAATATGCTCCCTGAATATGCGTCTTGCATACCCCATTATGCTTCTTGCATACCACAAAAAGAATCACAGACCCAAGATTGTGGCATCACTTGTGCCTTTCTAATACATGCGGCTTCCATATAAACGAAGAGAATCAATGAGCATAACTTGTGCTCTTTATTATGCTTCTTGCATGTATGTGCTAATCATCTCAAGGGAAGAACGGACCTGACATTGAGACTTTGAAGACCAAAACGAAGGTAATCAAAAACTGAGTCTAGTGCATCTTGTTTGATTGCATCTTTGGTTAAATGCTGTTTATTTTGCATTCTCCAGCTACTTAACTGCATAGTTGTGAGCTTGTGCTAGATCAGAATATGTTTGCAGAATACTGTTCTGTTACTCTAGTCTATTGCAATCTAGTCGCGTGCAATTACTCTCACAGATTATTGATAGAATACTATTCTGAATAAATTCTCAAGCTAAGATGGATAGTGGATTTGTACTATCTTATTCATTTGGGATTGGGATATGCGGCTATGATTATAAAGCTACATGTATATATACATTATTAATTAATGGTTTGGCCCAAGTAATTGTTGTTCTGATGCGTTTGTGGTGTGTGGGTAACACTTAAATGTGTTTTCAGTTTCAACATCAGGACATTTGTCAACGAAGAGTGATGTATACAGCTTTTGAGTAGTGTTACTCGAGATACTAACTGGACGAAGATCAGTGGATAAAACCCGTCCCAACGGTGAACAAAACCTGGTGGAATGGGTGAGACCTCATCTTGTAGACAAGAAAAGGTTTTACACATTGTTAGATCCTCGGTTAGAAGGTCACTTCTCTATCAAAGGTGCTCAGAAAGCCACACAAGTAGCGGCTCAGTGTCTTAACCGAGACTCGAAAGCTAGACCAAAGAGTGAAGTTGGCGAAGTGTTGAAGCCGTTACCAAGTCTTAAAGACTTTGCTAGCTCTTCTTCTTCTTCTTTTTTTTAGACAAAGCAGCCTGTTGTTGTTAAAAACGGTGTGAGAACACAAGGACGAGGAGGGTTTGTGTCTTGTAGAAATGGACAGCCTTTGAGGAGTTTGTCTAGTTTAAACTTGCCTCAAGCTTCTCCTTATCAATCACCAAAGCCTAAAGGAAAAGAGCCAAGAAGGTCTAAAGATTTTGATTTTTAATGTGTAGAAAATGTAAAGGTTGTAGAGTGTAAACGTTTCTTATAAATGGATGTCTGTAAAAAAACTTATGTTTACTCTGTAATACATGTTCTGCTATGCATTGATTTTTATGTTTTTGACTCGGGTGAAAATATACAAAATCCCATCTGAGCATGTCTTTTTGGTAAACATGAAAAAGAAGGCAAAAAAGTGGAGATGCGGGGTATCGATCCCCGTACCTCTCGCATGCTAAGCGAGCGCTCTACCATCTGAGCTACATCCCCGTCGATGCTAAACTTTAAATTTAATTATATTTATACACAAATCTCTTTCTCTTCTATACAATCGTGACGAATCACTTCTGTGTCTGTCGGAGATTTTTGAACTGCGACGAAGATGTTGAGAAGATTACTAACGCAAACAACCTCTCGCCGTCTCCTCTCTTCCAACACTCCCTTCTTCTCAAAACCCTCTCTTTCACCCTTCTCCTCATTGCCCTCTTCCCCAGATCCACCTTCCTCGGCGAGCAGTAGCACCACCGTCGAAAATGTCGAAGACTCAACTTCCGCCGCCGCCGGAACAACAATCTCCATCGACCGTTCCTCTCTCTTCAATCCTCCCGGTAAACTAATCCACCTCCACATTCAAATTTCACAGCTTTGGAAAATCTGATTTGTTGTTTTTGAAAAACTTAAGACCACTCTCATGAACCCACACCTGACTCCGAACTCGTCAAGCATCTCAAGAGCGTTATAAAGGTACCCTACGCTTACTCGTTATTAGTAGAAAGATCGAAACTTTGAATCAGTGGAGCTTCGAAAGATTGAAACTTTTTTTTTTGATGAAATTGAATGCACATCGCAGTTTCGTGGTGGGCCAATCTCAGTGGCGGAGTATATGGAGGAGGTGTTGACTAATCCTAGATCAGGTTATTACATGAACCGTGATGTGTTTGGAGCTCGAGGTGATTTCATTACTTCTCCTGAAGTTAGTCAGATGTTTGGCGAGGTAAAACGTTTCTTTGTTTGTTTTTTATGAGTGTTTGTGTGTTTTGAGATTTTTGTTGTTGTTGTTCTTACTTTAGGTGTGTTGTGAATGTTAGATGATTGGTGTTTGGAGTGTTTGTCTTTGGGAGCAAATGGGAAAGCCGGAGAGGGTTAATCTCATTGAGTTAGGTCCAGGGAGAGGAACACTCATGGTTGATCTCCTTCGTGTATGTGTTTCTCATGCTCCTATTCTGTCTCCTTGAGTCTGTCCCCAAAACTACCTCACTGATGATGTATCTGTCCACGTTTAGGGTACGTCGAAGTTTAGAAATTTCACGGAGTCGTTGCATATACATTTGGTGGAATGCAGTCCTGCGTTGCAGAAGATTCAGCATCAGAACCTGAAATGCGTAGATGAAGGTAGTTCTGAGAAGAACGCTGTGAGTTCAATAGTTGGGACACCTGTGCATTGGCACGCTTCTCTTGAAGATGTACCATCAGGAGGTATGCATGTTTTGTTACATTTACTTGGGATTTGGGTCTCTTAATATAGCAAAAGTCAACGTAATTATGATGCTCTGCGTTGTTTCTCATTGGTATCTCTTGTTCTATTATGCAGTACCAACAATAATCATAGCTCATGAGTTTTATGATGCTCTTCCAGTTCATCAGTTTCAGGTTAGTGTGGGTATAACTTTCAATATTGTCTTCTCCTTTTAGTTTAGTATGCGTATCTTATATGGACTTTCTCTGCAGAAAACTCCCCGAGGCTGGTGTGAGAAGATGGTTGATGTGGGAGAAGATTCACAGTAAGTATTTGTATATAATATTAATATGCAAAGAAAACTTCAGAGCTGATAGATGCGTTGTTGGTTTTAGGTTCCGTTTTGTTCTATCCCCACAGCCTACACCTGCAGCCTTATATCTGGTGAAACGTTGTACATGGGCTACACCTGAGGAAAGGGAGAAGCTGGAGCATGTCGAGATCAGCCCCAAATCAATGGATCTGACTCAAGAAATAGCCAAGAGAATAGGAACTGATGGAGGTGGAGCACTTATAATTGATTACGGGATGGATGGAATGATTTCAGACAGTCTTCAGGTTTGTCCTCCTAAAAAATGGTCTGATCAATGCTTTATGAAGTCTTTTGTGTCTGAATCTATGGATATGATATAAGGCTATTAGAGAACACAAGTTTGTCAACATACTGGATGATCCAGGGTCTGCGGATCTAAGTGCTTATGTTGATTTTCCATCAATAAAACACTCAGCTGAGGAAGCTTCAGGTTGGTTCATGTGTTCGCTTCTCGTCATTGACTCATTGGTTATAAACTTACTTAAACCAAATGAAAACGTGTGTGTGTGTTGTGCAGAAAATGTGACAGTACATGGACCTATGACTCAGTCTCAATTCTTGGGTTCACTTGGAATAAACTTCAGAGTTGATGCGCTGTTACAGAACTGCGACGACGAGCAAGCTGAGTCATTGAGGTCAGGATACTGGAGGCTTGTTGGAGATGGTGAAGCGCCTTTCTGGGAAGGACCTGATGAACAGACACCCATTGGAATGGGCACTAGGTATCTTGCAATGGCTATTGTCAATAGAAACCAAGGCACTCCGGCTCCATTCCAGTAATAAAGATTGAACTTTCAGACAAGGACACAAGACTCTTTTGATTTATTATTTGACTTGCCTTGCCTTAGTCATAAATCTTAGGCTGAAAGTAATAAAAAAACTTTTGAATTTCAAAAGCTTTTTCTATATGTTATGAATCAAATATCTTTATTTTTATGTTGAATTGTATTATTAAACTCTTTAAGCAAAAAAAATTAAACAATGTAAATTAACAAAACAAATATAGAAAAAAATACATCAGTAAGCATATAAAATAAATTAACACTTTTCTTTTGTGTATGGACTAAAGACTTTTAAATAAAAACTGTATATTTGCTTTTCGAATAATTGAATGTCAATGAATCAAATGTTTTATAACATAACCTATGTAGCAGTCTTGAAGGTTGGCATTTTGATTTTGGTTGAGAGAATATAAATGTCAAACCCAAAACATAAAAAGTAAATAGCAATAAACCGGTCAACTGAACCAAAATTAATGTCCAGATCACGTTACGTACTTCGGTTTAGTAATTGCGCGCGTCTTTGATCTAGCAGACCGGTACAAGGACAGTATTGTAATTTCACGTGCAAACAGAAAATCAATCAAAACTTCAAAGATGTGACGTCTATCATCTTCGCGTCGATCTCTCTCTCTGCTTGGATATTTTCTCCCTCCAGATCTCTCCCGTGTCAATCTTCGAGATCTGAATATCTCCTGAAGGGAAAGATGTACGGATTCGAGGCGCTTACGTTCAACATCCACAGCGGATACTTGGAGGCGATCGTGAGGGGCCACCGTGCTGGACTTCTCACCACCGCCGATTACAACAATCTCTGCCAATGTGAAAACCTAGACGACATCAAAATGCACCTCTCCGCCACCAAATACGGCTCTTACCTCCAGAACGGTATACGATCTTATGGATTTTGATTGGTTTGACTTTGGGTTTTAGGCTTACGAAATGATTTCAATCCTTTAATTTTATTTCTAATGTATGGAATCTGCCTAATGGTTGATTGTTTATAGTATGTGAAATCTGTGATCATTATTATTATTATCTATGGATGCAGAGCCGTCACCTCTGCATACGACAACAATCGTGGAGAAGTGTACACTGAAGCTTGTGGATGATTACAAGCATATGATTTGCCAAGCTACTGAGCCTATGTCCACCTTCTTGGAGTACATCAGGTTAGTCATATATCGATCAACAGATTATGTTTCTTCAGTAAATGATAGCTTTTTACTGATTTGTACCTTTGTCGTTTTCACATTGATTTCGTTTTGTGTATGTATATCATTTGAGATATTGGATTTGTTCTCTTAATATCATAATGCAGATATGGCCACATGATTGACAATGTCGTGCTGATTGTTACTGGAACTTTGCACGAGAGGGATGTTCAAGAGTTGATTGAGAAATGTCACCCTTTAGGCATGTTTGACAGGTACCCACATTTGACCTATTGGATCTTCTATACCTCTTACTGTAGTTGCTTTAGATCTTTTTCTTTTAGTTTTCCTTTTTCTTTTAGTTTTCCTTGTTTATGTTTTTGCTCATTATTTTTCTTTTCCAGCATTGCCACATTGGCTGTTGCTCAGAACATGAGAGAGCTCTATAGGTTGGTGCTTGTTGATACTCCGCTGGCTCCATATTTTTCTGAATGCTTGACATCAGAGGTACATAGCTTAGACATTTACTGTTGTTGTTTTTCGTTTTTGACCTTGTGCCACTGTTTTCTAGTTAATGGATACATTGGTAAATTATGAATTTTGATGAACGTTTATATCATTTTCAGGATTTGGATGACATGAACATAGAGATTATGAGAAACACTCTATACAAAGCATACCTTGAGGATTTTTACAAGTTCTGTCAGGTGCTAAAATCGTTTTTTCTTACAAAATTTCATAATCTACCTACATTAGCTAACCCGGTTTTGCTGTGGATCTGGAATAGAAACTTGGAGGGGCAACATCAGAGATTATGTCTGACCTTCTGGCCTTTGAAGCTGACAGAAGAGCTGTGAACATCACCATCAATAGGTAATTAGTTACTGCTCTATGTCTCCATTCATCAAACTACGAGAGATGTTACCCTCTTTGTGTTGCCTTGTTTACAAAGGCATTGAAACTTATTTTTCCTTTCTATACAGCATTGGCACTGAGCTCACAAGAGAAGACAGGAAGAAACTGTACTCCAACTTTGGTCTCCTGTAAGTAGCATTTTACAATCAAATGATAATTTCATTCAATAGTTGCTTAATATTCTGAACCAGTTTTTGACAACCATGGTTGTGATTTTTCTTTAAACAGCTATCCATATGGTCACGAGGAGCTTGCTATCTGCGAAGACATAGATCAGGTAAATCCGCAAACTATAATATATTAGGAATCTACCAAGTTTACAAATATTTGATCTTCTGTTAGGTTCGTGGTGTTATGGAGAAGTATCCTCCTTACCAAGCTATATTCTCCAAGATGTCTTATGGAGAGAGCCAGATGCTGGACAAAGCGTTTTATGAAGAAGAAGTGAGAAGGCTTTGCTTAGCCTTTGAGCAGCAGGTTTGTTTCCATATACATTAAAGACCCGTAGAGTCAAATCGCATAACACGTCGTGTGTTAATACGGGTGTCAGTTCGTGTATACTAACTATGGATATTTAAACCTGAGTTTTGCAGTTCCATTACGGGGTGTTCTTTGCGTACATGCGGTTGAGGGAGCAGGAGATCAGGAACCTGATGTGGATATCTGAATGCGTTGCACAGAACCAGAAGTCGAGGATCCACGACAGTGTTGTCTACATGTTCTGAGTCCGGTAAGAAGTGAGAGACACACATTAAAATGTGTTATAAAATTGGAGAATAAGAAGAAAGAACCTGTTTGATTCTTGTTGGTTTTCTTCATTGCTCCGATTTTGCTAGAGAAATCTGATGTACAATCTGCGTTTTTTATTTACATTTGCTGTCGACCCAAATCAGAATCTCTCTCCCATTTGTTTGTTTGTTTTGGCCATAATTTGATTGGTTCTCTATTGCCAATAAAATACTTGTAATAATATCAAACTATTTGATTTATCATGTGCATTTTTAACATTATATGTTTGAAAGTCCTTTATTTACGTTGCTGAATGATTATCAAGTAAGAAGTTTGACTAGTGTGGCTAATATTAGGTGTTACTTGTATATGCATTTTAATTAATTTTAAAATCTTTTAATGTACTGATTTTCAAATTTAACATAATTATTACTCATTCTCCTTCTGTTTTAATAAGATAAACTAGATTTTGACCCGCGCTTAAAAAGCGCGGGTTTATTTTTGAAATAAAACAGATTCTTCTAAATGAATTTTTATATAAGATAATGTATATGTTATACATTTTTCCAGGTGAATCGAACTGTATCAAACTGAAAAAAAAAAACAAAAATTAAACCAAATTTCATAAATAATCGATCATATCATATATTTTCTGGAACCGAACCGAGAACCAAATGGGTATTTAAAAATTTA
>CAKOAT010817375.1:69441-89437 GCA_932364175.1 Eruca vesicaria subsp. sativa | reverse complement strand
CGTTTAGTCGAGTAATAATTAAAAGGTAAGTTAGTGGAATATTAATTAAAATCTGTTAGGATTAATTTTAAATGTATTAAATGTTATATAGTTAGAGAAATTTAAGGTAAGACCAAAAAATAAGTAATTAAATGAAAGGGTCCAAACAACTTGTATAGGTAGATTTTTTAAGACTCCTTCTCTTTTAATAGTATTGATTTAACCCCCTCATAAATTGATATTTATTTTCAGTTTCATTATACAAGAAAGCCTGAAAGACGCCACTCCACCGCCCAAGTATCCCCCTATAAAAGACACTCTCTTCTCCCTCCTTCCCTCATTTCTCTCGTCTCTCAATCTCATCGAAGCCATGGCAGACGGACATTCCTTCAATAACATCTCTCTTAGCGGTCGCGGCGGAACGGTACGTTCTCCTCTCCCTCACTCTTAATACGTCGTCGGTTTTGTTTTCTGAGGAATTTTCCATTTCATTTCGCACATTTCCGCTTGCTCCGAAACCCTAATTTCTTATCATTGTAGCCGCCGCCGCCGCCGCCGCTCGATTATTGTTTGGTTTCACATCTTGTCGCCGTTCTTGCATCCTATGATTGATGGAAACATTTCTAATCGACGTTTTAGTGATGCTCCATGAAGAAATTAGGGTTTAATGTTGTTTAATTTGTGTTTTTTATTTTGCGATTTTGGTTTAACTGTAGAACCCAGGCCTCCTAAAAATAAGCTCAGGAGGGGTTCAATGGAAGAAGCAAGGCGGTGGAAAAGCTGTGGAAGTCGATGAGTCTGACATCGTTGGCCTCAGTTGGATGAAAGTTCCGAGAACAAACCAGCTTGGTGTCAAAACCAAAGATGGTTTATACTATAAGTTCATTGGCTTTCGTGATCAGGTTTTTTGCGCATAGCTTTTACGATTTTAATCAATATAGATTGAAACTTATTGTAATCATGATTTGTTTGGTGTATTATAGGATGTTGCAAGTCTGACCAGCTTTTTCCAAAGTGCTTTTGGGAAAACACCTGAGGAGAAACAGTTATCTGTTAGTGGTCGTAATTGGGGAGAGGTGGATTTGAATGGTGTGTGTTCTCTCGTCCTATTTATAATTTGGTTTTTGAGTGTTTTTTTTTTTTTTTAAGTGGAAAATTTATCTTTAGCTTTCTCCGTTTGTTTGTGCAGGGAATAATCTAACGTTTTTGGTTGGTGGGAAGCAAGCTTTTGAAGTGTCTCTGGCTGATGTTTCACAGACTCAGCTTCAAGGGAAAAATGATGTCTTGTTGGAGTTTCATGTTGATGATACTGCTGGTGCTAATGAGGTATACAGAAATGAGATGTCTGGGATAATATGTATATGTAAGGGTACGTATGCTAAGCTGTGTTCCTGATTCAGTTTTATGTATTTACAGAAAGACTCATTGACGGAGATAAGTTTTCATATTCCTAACTCCAACACTCAGTTTGTTGGTGATGAAACTCGTCCGCCTGCTCAAGTATGTTGCTAAGCTTTTTTTTTAGTTATATGGGTGTGCTTGGAGTATTTTTCTGCTGATGCCGAGGGCATGTCTCAGGTTCTTCATGATAGAATCATGGCTGTGGCTGATGTTGGTGCTGGAGTTGAAGAGGCGGTCGTCACATTTGATGGCATCGCAATCCTCACACCCAGGTGAAGATTTTTCCTTCAACTTTTCTTGACGATTAGAGTATCGGTATAGCTGCATCATCTCATGACTACTTGATTTGTTTTTTTTTTCTTTAACAGGGGTCGGTACAGTGTGGAGCTTCACCATTCCTTCTTACGATTGCTTGGACAAGCTAATGACTTCAAAATCCAATACAGTAGTGTTGTCCGCTTGTTTTTGCTTCCAAAGGTATATTTTTTTCTTCTTTCTAATCTTATCTTAGAGGATTTTATTTATGTCAGCAGTCATCAGATCAGAGGAATTGTGTCGCTTAATCTTGTACTTACTAATGAAGCTCTTGTTATCTGTTTTCTGCATGAGCAGTCAAACCAGCCACACACGTTTGTTGTTATCTCTCTAGATCCACCAATCCGGAAAGGTCAGACAATGTATCCCCATATTGTGATGCAGGTAAGCTTTAGTGTTGTTTTTCTTTCCCTTCATATCAATATGTGTTTCTTACAAATGTTTTCCCTCACCTTCTCTAGTTTGAGACTGAATCCGTCGTCGAAAGCGAGCTGTCAATCAGTGATGATCTTTTGAATACAAAGTTCAAGGACAAGTTAGAGCGATCATATAAGGTCTCTCTTTCCTGACTGCGCTTATGTTATCATTGATTAATACAGAATAATTTCTACATACTGTGGTTACGAATGATATGGCTGTGAATCTTCAGGGTCTCACTCATGAAGTTTTCACCACGGTGTTGCGATGGCTGTCTGGTGCAAAGATCACAAAACCAGGGAAGTTCCGCAGTTCCCAAGATGGATTTGCAGTTAAATCATCTCTCAAGGCAGAAGATGGTGTTCTTTATCCACTCGAGAAGGGATTTTTCTTTTTACCTAAACCTCCTACGCTTATACTTCATGATGAGGTATTTTGTGGCTATTGATGATTGGGAATTTTCGTTAGTCCGTGAGATAGAGTTGGTTTGTTCAAACCGTTTGCTTTTTCGTTTTTAGATTGACAATGTGGAGTTTGAAAGGCATTCTGCTGGTGGTGCTAACATGCATTACTTCGATCTTTCCATAAGACTGAAAACTGATCATGAACATCTCTTCCGGAATATTCAGAGGAATGAGTATAATAATCTCTACTCCTTCATAAGGTTAGAACGGGGTATTTCAGTATCTACTGTTTTGAAGCTACACTGTGAGTGGATTGAATTGTTCTGAATAAAACATTATCTTCCCTTTACTGCAGCTCTAAGGGTTTGAAGATTACGAACCTTGGAGGTGTGGGTACCACAGACGGTGTGGCTGCTGTTCTTCAGGAGGATGATGATGCTGTTGACCCTCATCTTGAGCGTATCAGAAACCAAGCTGCTGATGAGAGTGACGAGGAGGCAAGTAACTTTTGTCTGACCGAGTCACTTCAATGTTCTGATGATTATATTTTTTGACATCAATACTTTTTAATTTATGAAGGATGAAGACTTTGTTGGGAATGAGGATGACGACGGTGGTTCACCAACTGATGATTCTGGCGAGGACGACTCTGATGGTAGTGACGATGGCGGAGAAGAGAAAGAGGTAGAGAACTGTTTCATGTAAATCAAACTCTTTCACCAGAGAAACCATATACTTTACATATCTCATCTTCATTGATTCGTTTATCAGAAATCTATCAAGAAGGAACCAAAGAAAGAGACGAAAAGCTTGCCCCCAAAGAAGAAAGCAGTAGCAACAGAAGAAGGAGGCAGTAGCAAGAAGAGGAAGGTGAAAAAGAAGAAGGATCCTAATGCACCAAAGAAGGCAATGTCTGGTTTCATGTACTTCTCCCAGATGGAAAGAGATGTGAGTTCTTCTCTCTCCTTTGTTCTACATTTTACTCTTGAGACATTTTACTATTCTTGTTGATCCCACAGACTTTGGCATATTCCTGAACCGTAGATCATTTTGTGGGGACCAATCACTAATATATATCATTTCACTGGTGAATTGAACAGAACATAAAGAAGAGTAACCCAGGAATAGGATTTGGAGACGTGGCGAAGGTGCTTGGAGATAAGTGGCGTCAGATGTCTGGTAAAATTCAAAATATTTCCTTTAAAACTAAAGTCATTGGTCTTAGCTTAGCCTACGATCTTTAATGTGTGTGTGTTTTTATGTGACCGTAGCCGAGGAAAAAGAGCCGTATGAAGCCAAGGCACAAGTGGACAAGAAGCGATACGAGGATCAGATTAGTGATTACAAGAACCCTCAACCAATGCTTGTAGACTCAGAGAACGAGTCCGACAGTAACTAAACTCTGATACCCCCAAAGACTCCCAAGCATCTGAGATTTTACATGTTATCTTGTCTGCTCTGCTTTTTTTTTTAAATGTAGTGATTCCTACAAGTTCTTTAGTATACAAATATTTGACATCGATCGTACTTTAGCTCTGGCTCAAATGCACAATGTCCCATGAGTTTTTGCTTTTTAGGACTAACTTTACCAACCACTTGTCTGCAAATCACACAGTTTATACTCGATGAATAATTAAAGTTCACATAATCACATGATGAGCAATACATAAGATTGAAGATGAAACTTATGGACAAGAAGAGGATATCCATAAGAGGATAGTGATATTAGCTGTTTGAACCGAGTTCGCTCTGTTCAATGAGTGATAGGACTCGTTGGTGGATTATTTCAAAAGGTGTTTTTTTTTATTATTTAGAGTTAAAGGTGTGTTTGTATTAATAAGAGAGTTCGGTTACAAATAGAGAAATGAGAGGCGAGGCGGAGTCTCACGGGGAGCTCGGCCGTGCCGTACAAGTCGGAAAAGAAATAAAGGAATAAAAACCCTAGTTCTAGCTGCCTTGTGAGTAAGAATGATTTCGGATCCCTTTCTCGTTAGTTCCTCCTTCCCTTTTATAACGGTTATTCCTTGATCTAGCGGACTCATCATGACTTCTGCGGGCTTTCGCCCAATGGGTCTCGGTAGACCCGCTAATTCAAGCGCTTGCTTAAACAACCTTAACTCGGTTAATTGGGAGAGACTAGCCGAGCTAAGCTCGATTTACTTTTGATTTTCGGAGAGCTCTTTTGTTGGATCTAAACTCGCTTAAGCTGAGCTCATTATTGTATGAACTTATTGAGGAAGTACATTCCACCACCTACATAGCTCATGTTATTTGATCATATCATGCATGCATGAGCATGACACGTGCTAATTATAACGATGTGTGCTTGTTGTATTGCTTGTAAGAATTGCGCGCCAGTACGGATTTGTTTTGTGTAGTAACAATGATACCGATTAAATAACGACGTAGTAATAAAGAAAAACATGCGATATTATATTGATTAAATACGAAACATCGATATTTTGTTAATGGTTCACAAATAGAGATAAATATCGCATGGCGTTTCCCTCCTTCATATTAAGTAAGAAAAAAACAATAATTATTTTTAAGATGAACTCATGACTCCCTCCTTTCACCTGTTGTTGTTAACTTGCGTCTCACTCAATCCAAGTGTTTGTTGCCAGCGCGGCTCAATGGCCTGAACTCACTTCCTCCTCCCACATGTGCCTTACCTGCTGCATCATACTGAACTTGTCCTCCAAACCCAAAAGATCCCCCAAAGATTCCTCCGGCATTACCTCCGGCACTACCTCCGACATTCACTTCGGTGGTAGCTCCCGCTTGGCCTCCGACCTTGGCTTCAGCATTTCCTCCAACCTTGGCTCCGGCTTGAGCTCCGGCAAGACCTCCGAACTTGCCTCTGCCTTTGCCTTTGCGACCTCCGACCTTGCCTCCGGCATGACCTCCGACTTTAACTTCGCCTTGAGCTCCGGCATTACCTCCAACCTTAGCTTCAGCATTACCTCCGAAGGCTCCTCCGATGGCTCCCATAAAGTTACCACCAAAGTTAACACCCTTCTTGATGAAATCATCGAGATAACCACCCGGTTTAACCGGGTTCCCAACCGGTTTCCCAGCGAATTTAGCACTACACTTAGTGATAACCTTCACGAAAACATTAATACAACCTTTCAACTTAATCACACACTTCTCAATCTTCAACCTATCAGCCTCGCTTATCTCAGCGTTAGCATTAAACTTATACTTAGCCGAGATCTCAGCAGTCATCTGCTCAAGCTCAACGAACCCATCAGCCATCGCGTTGTAGCTCTTCCTCACTTGAGCCGCAAGCTTACCTTCAACACCAACAGCTGCTTGAGCCGAGAACATGGCTTCGGTCATCAAAGCGTATTTGGCGTGGACAGAGGTAAAGATGGTCTTGACGGCTTTGCCTTTGGGGACAGCGAGGTAGTCGCTGAAGGCTTTGCAGATGGCGAAGAGTGTGTTGAACTGTGGTGTGTTTGGTGCGGATTTGATCTTCTTTTGGACGAGTTTTGAGATTTCGTGGGAGGGGAAGGTTTGGAGTTTGGATAGAGTGGGTGGACATAAGGTCTTTTTGGTTTTTTTGGGTGGGTGAGCTGAGACGGAGCCGATGGTTAGAACCACGGCTATAAATATCAACAGAGAGATCCTTGCCATGGTTGTTTATGATTGGCAAAGGTAAAAAAAAAAAGAAAAAAAATAAAACTAAAAAAGGGAATATGAAGGAAGTGCGAGTTTTGATTGAGGATTTTGAAGTGTATATATACATTTTTGCACTAAGACTAAAAATAGGTTAAGGAAGGTTACAAGAACAGAAGAAACCAACACAACACACAGAACAGAGAGATTCATGGTCGTTCACTTGAATTCTTCTCTGTCTAAACTATTTTGATGAATCACAATAAAAATATATATATATTTTGAGAAGAAGTAATTACTGGTTAATTTAGAGAACCACTGGTCCAGCTACTGTAAATAGAATATAAATACATGTATGGTTTTGATCATATCATTTTCTGTTTGCTTTTTTTTTTAGAACACAAATACTCCATCCGTTTCGATTTAATTGTCATTATAGGGAAAAAATTTCGTTTCATAATAAGTGTCGTTTTATAGTTTCCATGCAAAATTTATTAAAAAGATTCTCCAATTTATTTTTCTATTGGTTGAGATATAGTTAGCTGTATAGGTAATTGTGTTTTTTTTTTTTGGAAATATACAAAATCATATGTTTTATTAATCTGTGTGCATAAACCTAAGACGACAATTAAACAATTGTGTTCTTTAAACAATTACACAAAAGCAAATGCAAGTGTTATTTCTACTGATGACTTAAATCTTGCTATGAGATTCTTTTTAGATTTGAAACCTTTTTTTTTTTATGGAAAAAGGAAACTAAAATATTTTGAGGATTATTAAAGCACATCTAGAATTGTAAATTAATTATTCACAACACTGAATACAAGAAGCATTTTATTTGATATGTCTCTCAGTGTTATACAAAAGTCATTTGAATCAATTCTCGACAATGAACTCTTGAATCTCTATACCAGTGTGGCGTGCGCCACCCTGTAACCTAATCAAAACTTGATCCCCAAGCTTCAGCGAGGTCACAGGAACACCAGTTTTCCCAGATGAGTTTACTGCAAGAAGTAGTAAAACACATTCATCAGAAAACCATTTGATGTAAAACAAGTAGCAAACTACAATAAAGATCTACAAGACAAGAAACCTTGATGAGGAGAGACTAATGCAACAGTTTCCGCATTCTGTAGGATGATGCTAAACCCCGTTTCATCCTCTTCTCCACTAAGCTGCAAGAGACGAAGCAGCTTAAAAGTCTAAAGCACATAGAACTCACAGTTTATGAGAATGTACCTTAGCCTCCACGAGGATAAGAGGACGCTTCTCTATTTTAACTCTCCCAACAACTGCTGTCCGCTGTTTTCCTTTCTGATCAACAACTATTACCTCTCTCCCTGTCCTTAACTCAGAGAGGTAACACGTCTTTCCTCCTGGAACAGCGACATAAGCATGAACTGGTCCCTGTAATTCCAGATTTTTTTGAGTCAATACTATCTTCAAGACTACTTATGAGATGAAGGAGAGAAAAAACTCACAGCGTTAACTCTAAATGGTCTGCTTGCAATGTAATTAGACTCCAAGCATTCTGAGTGAACCAGGAACAGTCCTCTTGCAAAGGATCCAACCTTGTCACAACAAAAGAAGACGAAGACAGATTCATAGATAAATGCTTTTAAGGTTTAGTAACGTTGATGTTGGAGAAAGAGAGTATACAGGTGAACATACAAGAAGACCTTCACCGGGTCTCATGAGGCTGCAAAGATCAACACAGACTCTGTCTCCCATACCAACCATTTCAATCCGAGTTATAGTAGCTTCTGTCAAGCTTAATGTATCACTTTCTTCACTCCTTTTGTCAAAGTATTCCTAATAGAAGCAGAAACTATAAGAAGCCATGCTTTCAACAAAATAAAGAAGGTGACTATGCTTAATGAGATGATGATATACCTTTAGGTCAAGAACAGCTTTGACATCTTCTGTTTTAAGAATGATTCCGCCGAGACCATGTTCTAAAGCCTAAAAGCCAGGCATATGAACTCAACGGAAAACATAATGTCAGTCAACATCAGAAGGTAGAAGCTACCTCAAGGTATAGTTTTGCTTCTGAAGGTGTACTTGAAATGGCAAACACCGTTTTCTCACTTCCTTGGAGAGCCGCCACTAGATTTTCCGCTGGAATTGACTGCAAAACGAAACACTCTCTCTTATCCAAAAGGTATAACATTGTGTGTGTGTGTGTTCAAGATGAGAAAGTTACCTTCCAGTCTAAAAAACCAAGAACAATATTCTCTGTTTTCTCATTCTTAATCTTAAGCCTCTGCAGCTCCTCAGGCGTTGAAACCTCAAAAACCCCAGCTACAACTTTCCCTTTTCCATCAGTAACTTGCTTCTCATCAATAAACAACGCATCCACCAAAGCAACCGCTGCAAATATATCGAATCAAAACCGTGTAAAACCTCAAAAAGGAAGCTCTTTTGTTTCTTTGTTTGTGATTATGCAATGTTGTACATGACCAATCATCAGAGAGTTGAAGATTATCTGATGAGAAGATAAAAGTGTTCCACCCTCGTTCCACTGCAGTCGTCATCACTTGTTTGCACTCAGTCCATATCCAAACCTTCTTTGATCGGTGAAGATTCATAGGCAATGTGGATGCAGACATTCTCACATAAAATCTCTGAAGAAACGTTCTTTTGCTAAGTCTAATCGAGCTATGATGATTCTCTAATCTACAAAGTCCCAACCTTTCTGCATTATCAGCATAGCTCATAATGGAAGTCACAATGAAGAAAGTTTAAAGCTTTCAGATCATTACATTAAAAAAGATTCAATCTTTCTGCATTATCTACAAAACCCAGATGAAAGTAAAATAAATTCAAAGGCAAGGAGTAGCATCTGAAACTGTTCTGCAATAAACTCAAATCCATAAATTTAAAGAGAAAAGACTAACCTTTTCTTAGAGAGAAATAATGGAGTTGGGTTGGAGATTGGATGTAAGAAACAGAGGAGACCAAAGGCAAAGCCATTACCTACTCTTGTCTGTTCCGATCTTCTACTTCGCTTCCTCTGTGAGAGTTTGTGTTGGATCATTCCGGTTTGCCCCAGTCCAACCGGGTTTCTAAAAATTTAGTCTTGTTTCAGCCAAAACCGAATCCGGTTCGGTTCAGTTACCTATGTTATTTTCCAGCTTTCTTTTGAAAACAAATTCAAAAAAATCATTTTTTTTTACAGAGAGTGATGTAGAGAGTTTAGATAAAAGTTTATTTGCTATTTTTGAAGAAAATAAATTCTTGAAAAAAGGGCCCTAAAATTTTGGAAAAAGCTCCTAAATCCTAATTAAAATCATGTAATTTTTTTTGGACCTAGTGCAAATGCACTCTTGGCACATGCCAAGAGCCAGCACAGTTTCCTTGATGTTCTTATGTTGCATCACCATCTTGCAACAAGTTTAAGTCTCAATGTAGTTGCAACGCACGATATGCCTGTGAACTCCCCCTGGTACGGTTAAAGATATAGAGCTGCACATCTCTAATAGAGCTATTGGGGATCGTGTTAAAAGCTGGAAAACGATTTCTTATGGTATACATATAAACAGAAATTCGCATGAAGAATATTTTCTCTTGGGAAAGATTAAGAAAAAAAAAGAGAAAAGACTGAAAACAATTTAATTATGATATGCATATAAGTTATTATTTTTACTTTCTCACTATTCAATGTATATACATACTCACAATTCTTAACATTCATATTTGACAACATAATTTAAACGAAAAAACAAAATTATGCATGCAGTAAGCTAACGCATGTCAGTAACTCTCTAGTAATTAGCATACAAAAAACACTCTACAGCTCACTGCTGTAATTTAGCAGGGCCCCATTGCTTTATTTGAAACCATAGTATTAATATGTGTTTTTAGTTAAGATGAGCCGGTGCTTTTCTCCTCTGATGAATGCTTGAAGCTACTCTGGCCTGAGGAATGTGAGTGTGACTTTTGGTAGCTAGAAGTACCTTGAAAGCTAGATGTGCCCTTTTTTCCTTCGAAAGATTTATTCTCAGAGGTTCCGCTACCACTTTCGGTTGAACCCACAACTCCATTTTCCGAACTTCCTTTCGTTGTGGCGCTTTCAGTCATCGAACTCTCTCCTGCTGTTGCGGAGCCATCAGTTGTACTTCCACTGGGGCCACCGGCTGGTGATCCTCCAGCTTGGTAAGATGAGCTTGAGCTTCCACTGAGGGAGGAGGTCTCACTACCACTCGAAGCTGAACCTGAGGGGCTACTGGCGGGAGCTTCCATGCCGCTCCCACCAGTAGTATCCGAATAGGAACCTCCACTTTTCATTGAACTTTCTCCTTCGGCAGCGGTTTGAGTTGAACTTTCACTCGCACTGCCTGAAGTGCTTCCGCTTGGACCACCAGCACCAGCATTGCCTGAGGTTTCAGCACCAGCATCTCCTGAGGTTTCACCACCAGTGCCAACAGCGCTAGAGGTTTCACTACCAGCACTAGGACCATCCGCACCAGGGGTTTCACCACTAGGACCACCAGCACCAGCATCACCAGAGGTTTTACCACCAGCGCTAGAGGTTTCACTACCAGCAGTTTCACTCTCCGTGGAACTTTCTTCTGAGCCTGAACCTCCTGAGCTATCGGTTGGACTTCCACTCGGGCCACCGGCAGCACCACCGCTTTTACTTTCGGCATTAGTTTCACTTTGTGCTTCATTAGAGCTTGCACCACTAGCCTCCTTGGAACTTTCTCCTGATTCAGCTGAGCTTGCACCACTAGCCTCCTTGGAACTTTCTCCTGATTCAGCTGAGCTTGCACCACTAGCCTCCTTGGAACTTTCTCCTGATTCAGCTGAGCTTGCACCACTAGCCTCCTTGGAACTTTCTCCTGATTCAGCTGAGCTTGCACCACTAGCCGCTTTGGAACTTTCTTCTGATTCAGCTGAGCTTGCACCACTAGCCGCTTTGGAACTTTCTTCTGATTCAGCTGAGCTTGCACCACTAGCCTCCTTGGAACTCTCTCCTGATTCAGCTGAGCTTGCACCACCAGCCTCTTTGGAACTTTCTCCTGATTCAGCTGAGCTATCAGTTGGGCTCCCACTTGGGCCAGCAGCACCAGGAGTTTCACTATCACCCGTTCCACTACCAGCACCAGCTGTACTTCCAGCGTCAGTTGAGCTTTCAGCACCCGTGGAGCCTGCTTCTGATGAGCTCTCACTTGGGCTACCGCTTCCACCATCAGTAGGAGTTTCACTAGAGGGAGAACCACTTTCAGCGTTTGGAGTTTCACTATCACCACCAGAGGCAGGACTACCAGTTTCAGCTGAAGGAGAACCAGTGTCGGAGCCTGAACTTCCACTGCCACCAGTGCTTCCAGTTTCCATAGATGAAGAGCCGTTTTCGGTACTTTTCGAGTTTTCAGTTCCCATGGAGGAAGTAGCGCTGTCCGAGCTTCCAAGTCCAAGGTTTCCGCTTCCAAAGCCAAGGGATGAGAGATCAATATTAGTGTTACCACTCTTCTCACTTACATTTTTCACAAACTGACCGATCACTTGTGCCCATTTCGACATAGATGTGACCAGCTCTGTCCTTTGTTCACTTGTCAGTGTTGTTGAACCGCTCCTCTTGTACTCAGCCAAAGTTTTTCCCATTGACATCAAACTTTCAATCAATTTGCTTGTATGAGCCTAAAGGCCAAAAGAAAACCAAAAAAAAAAACCACAATAACCATATGTTCTAATAAACTCAAATGAGTTAACAAAACATAAACTCTTACCGATGATCCTGCGTTGCCACCCATTTTAGAGATAGACTTGAAGAGCTCCTCAGATTGTGTTTTCAATTGAGAATGGAACTCCGAAGACGACCCTGACGCTGTGTTTATGAAGGCCATATAAGCCTTCAGCTTAGTGAAGAACTCCTTGTACTCCCCTTTCATGGGACATAAACCTTCAAGGTTGTCTACATAACTAAGTATACCCTTGAAAGCGAAAGGTTCGAACTCGTTGGACATTTTAGGAATCTTCTTCAAGTAATGGTCTAGTAAGAAATGTCCTTGCGCTTCATATATGCTACTTGTTACTATCATAAACATTAGACATATTCCTAACGGAAATCTTGTCATTTTATTGTCAGGTGGAAAAAAAAAAAGAATTAGACTGATTTATTTCTTATATATATTTTTTTTTTAAATATCTTTTTTTTTTTTGCTTTTTAAAATGATTTTTTGTCTGAGATACCTCCATTTATATAAGATGCTTGAGAATTCTAAATTTGATTTAAGAGAAATTGGTGGATTATTTGAAGGCCACGAGAAAAATAGCACAAAAGGCTGATGGCTCTCATGTTCCATAACCGATTAGAACGGCAAATTGTGTTGCTCCTTTTAATTTCTACCATTCTATATTCAGAGAATAAATCACCACCATATATGTAAGACACACCATTAACGTCCATCCTTATAACAAAGCTTTATAGAAATATTAATATCTTCTCCTTCTGTATTGCATTTTTAACAACATGCAGTATATAGATTTGAATCTGATTGGTGATACAATAACAACATGTATAAAGAATAAACCTTCTAAAATATTTGAGAAAGCTAGCACTTTCTACTTTGGTCTTGTGTCCTCCAGAGAAGAATCTAAAAAATGATGTCTATATGTTTTTGCAATAAAACTGCATGTCTTCTAAAAATGAAAATTTCATTTTCATTATAATTCTAATTAACGAAAAGTAATAACCAAAGACAAGTAACTATGAACGATCGAGTCTAAAGATGTTAAAGTTGGAAGGTTTGGAAAGCCCCATTAGTTTCTTCGTCGGGGTTCCCATGAAAATATAATCATCCAGATTTATTTTTAACTCACGCTTAAAATTGAGGCTAAGTGAGTCGGATATTTTTAAGATTAATTGAGTGGTAATAGTAATACTGTGGAACAATTCTGATGAAGAATTCACTATTAACGGGTTGTAAAGTCAAAACGATACCTAGATAATATCAAGCTTGTTCCACAACAACTTTCCTCTCCTATCCATCAAACACCTTACAAACACATTTCTTATATTCACAAAGTAATTTGGAAGATCCATGATAGTCTCAGTTACAAAAAAAAAAAATTGGAAGATCCAATCCAAAGTGGCTTCACTAAGAGTTAACAATTAATTCGACTACTAAAAAAATTAACAAGCAAAGAAAATATCAACTAATAACCTAAACTCTTATAACTGGAATTGGTGTACTAATCATATCTCTCTAGTTCACTACTACGATGCTGTGTTAAGGAATACATCAACGGATTTCTCAGAAAGCCACCTTCCCTAGTTCACAATAGTGCCTTGCTACGCACAACGCTTTACACTTGAGAATAAACTTCTTCCACTTAACACACTTGGTACCATATCCAGTTCGTTGTCATAACGTCTTTTCGATAGATCTAACCTAATTGTGTATGCAATTTTAATTTAGTTTTTCTTTATTTGTGAGGAAAAACATAATCTTAGATGTTGTAGATTGAAATAAAAATATATTTAAAATTTGAACGATACAAATGAATTAATTAATCTCTTAAACCTTTTATTTGATATAGCTGAACATAAGCAATGTTAAAGGATGTTAAAACACACCCAACACACACGCTAACGTAGGCAGACATACGTTTACTAGTTAATGTTACAACTCACATGATTATATGTACACAAAAGGATTTTCCCTAAGCTCCTAGCAGTACCAGAAATTGGTAAATACTACTAATATAATGTGAAATGTGAAATGTGAAATGCAGAAAGGTGGAAATAAGAAATGGTTTTATATTATTTGTGAACATGCTTGATTTAAGAGTCTAGTTACATTATAATCTGATCCTTCTAAATATAGACTGAAGAGAAACGTGGATAAAAAAAATTGCCGTCAAAATCGAGCAGTAAAAAAATAAGAACCACATATGTGCTATTCTCTCGCGACCGGTCACCACTCCACAATTTTCTCTTATCGCCACTTAAATTTAGACCTCTCACCATACTATATAAACCACCTTCTCCCATAAACAAAAACAATTCAAAAAACAACAAAAACAAGAAATAACTAAAACAGAAAACGAAAAAAAAAAAAGCTTTTACTTTTGTTTGATTTCATTTCTTTCTTTCATATAAAAAAAAATGGCAAGGATTTCACTAGGGTTATGTCTGATGTTAGCAGTAGCATCAAGTGTGGTTTATGAAACGCAAGGACATTTCTTGTTAAAGAATTACTTGACTACTCAATTTCCAAGCAAGGGCAGCGAGTTTACGCCATATGTTAACAAGGGTTTAACAGAGCTCGCAACCGATCTTGAACGTGGTTGTCCACCAACTCCAGAGTTCAAAAGTTTCTTTACAGAGTTCAAGTCTTACATGAGCTCCATCGAAACCTCATCCTCCACGTCAACTAACATCGAGACGGAGATGGCTAAAAAAGGTGACGGGCTTTTCAAAGCTTGTTCTGCCATAACTGGTGGTGCTGGCGAAAAATCTGTAAGTCGCTATTGTAATATAATTTATATGGTTACTAACAAAGCAAAATTATTATTATTATTTTTGTTATTAAATGTTTCCTTAATTTGTGAATAGGCGGAAGCAGGGAGTTTTAAATCAACCATGATGTCTATGGCAAAGACATTGGTTGAGCAGAAAAAGAGTACATCGACCATAACATCTACTGAAAAGAAAACTCTAGTGACATCAATGGTGAAGTGGACTAAGACGATTGCAACAACGGTGAAGACAGCTTCAGAGAAGAAAGGAAAGAAGATTGATATTAACACATTTGGACTTGATGTTGATATCAATGACAAATCTATCATGACTGTCAGTGGAAGCAGCCAGAGTAGTTCTTCACACCATAAAACCAGTTCTGAATCCTCAACACAATCACAATCCTCAAACTTTAACGCTAGGGCAGAAAACGAATCTTCAGCAAAGGCAAAACTATCTGGCGGCAGTGTAAGCGCCACCGAGGAAGGCGGCGAGAAAGATGAGAAGAAGGAGAAGCCTGAGAAGGATGACAAGAAGGAGAAGGCTGCTGAGAAGAAGGAGCCTGCTGAGAAGAAGGAGAAGCCTGAGAAGAAGGAGAAGGATGAGAAGCCAGCTGAGAAGAAGAAGGAGAAGAAGGAGAAGGATTCTGCTGGTGCTAGCACTACTTTCTCAGACACAACAGGTGCACCAGTGGGAAGCCCAAAAGGAAGTCCCAGTTCTGGTAAGAGTAAAGCCTCAGGAAGCCCCAAAGCAAGTCCCAGTTCTTCTAAGGACAAAACCTCCGAGAAAGGAAGTGAAAAGGCTAGTTCCAAGAAGCAAGAAGCCAACGCTGCAAGTGCTTCTTCCATGAATCAAGAACAGTCAAAAACCGCTAGCTCAAGCTCAAAATCGACCACAACAGTGACAGAGATCGAGAAAGAGACTTCCCAAGAGACAATGTCATTCATTTCAGGACTTGAGAAGAAGTATTCACAAAAGGCAGAGCTCAAGCCTTTCTTCGAGAAGCTAAAGGCTTCCATGACTGCCTCCGCTAAGGTTGCTTCCACCAAATCAGCACAAGACTATTCTTCTACAGCTAAATCAACCACTGGTAAGCTAATTGATGCCATGACTTTCGTGGGTTCAAGATTTAGCAAATCAGCAGAGGTACGTAAGAAACACAACTTTGTGTTATATATATAAATGATTCTTTTTTCTTTTTTATCAAGAATTAAATACATTTGAATGTTTTTTTTTTAATTTGTAGATGAAGAGCAGCATCAAGACTACCCAAGAAAAACTGATGACGAGTCTTAAACAATTTCAAGATCTCAACAGCAAAATCGTGGGAGAAAAGAAAGTGTCAACGACACAAGAGACAGAGATCAAGCAGAAAATCTCAAAGATTGAACAAGTCACAACACAGTTTCTTGAGACTGCTGCTTCATCAAGCTCAACTCAAGCTTCATCTACATCTAAGGAGTCTCAGAAGTCTCAGAAGCAGAGCATGGCCTCATCTGAGAAACAGACCGCTGCTACATCTCAGCAGGAAAACGTTGATTCATCTCAGCAGCAGAACAGTATGGGTAAGCTCAAGAACAATTGAGAAGCTGTACGAGGAAGTAATCAGCAAGTAATGACAATCCAGTAATGCCAAATATTTTTTATTATAATAAGTACGTAGCTAAACTATCAGATTATTTTTTTGGTTGTATATAAAACTAAGATCGGTATAGGCCAGCAGTGTCTAGATAAAGACCGACGTATGCATGTAATAACTCTGTAAGACAATACAGATAGAATGTAACCGCTTTGTATGTTACATACAAAAGCGAGTGATACCTATAAAAGGGTTTTTTGAATAATCTTCTTCTTTTCTTCCAAACGAGTAAGGGATCTACCTGAAGTATTTCTTATCATCTATCAACTTCATTGTATGCATTTAAGAAAACATTGGAAGCTAAAGTAGATATTTAAACATAACACGAGTATTTGTTAAGTTTCATAAACTTTTAGTTCAAAACCACTGAAATTTGTACTATTATTTGCGAATTTTTTTTTTTTTTGCATTTGAGTTCTCACATTAAAAGTTAGAGTTGTTAAATACATTACTACCCTAATAATTAATTAACTAAATTTATTAAAAATAATTAATCATAAATTTTTTAAAAATAATTTGATAACTATCATTATCTAAAAATATTTTATATTATAAGTTGAAGTTGAGCCAAAAAATAAAAAGTTTATTTTATGTTAAGTCTTTATTAACTTTAATGAATAATTAAATTTGTCAATATATAATTAATCATAAATTGAAAACAAATTTCATTGATTTAATAATTAGCATTATATATAAATAGTTATATTGTGTTATCCAAAAATATATTTTACCTCATAAAATTTAAAAAAATTAAAAAGATATATAATATTATGTATACGTAAATATTTTCAAGTTTATTTATTCATTAACATATAACTAACTATAAACTAAAAGGAATTTTATTAATTTAATAATTATCATTTATATAAAGATATTTTATATTGTGTTATATAAAAAAAATATTTTACATCATAATTTTTTTGAAATAAAATTAAATATAAATCCATATATGTAATATGTATACATGAATATTTTAAGTTTATTATATATATATATATATATATATATATATTTTTTTTTTTTTTGCTATACTGAAAAATGTTGTCATATGAAAATAATTTTGTATTTAATTTATTACTATATATTTCAAACGCGCAAGTGCTTTCAATTTTAATTTATGTAATAAAAATTATTAATATTATGATGAAAAAATTGTATATATATATATATATTTGTTGTTTAATTTATAATTAAATATTTTGAACGATGAATAATACTTTATTCTAATAGTATTTATGTGTATAATAATTATTTCTAAAATTATTATACCCGCACGTGCGAGCAAAACACCTATTATCGTGTTAAATTTAATGAATTTCAAATTTAATATCAATTGGTAATTAGTGGATTGATCTAAATTTTTTGTATATTATTTATATCTCGTTGAAAATTTCTAAATAAAATATTATGTTTGTGCATACCTTTTAAGAAAATTAAAGATCATGATTCATTAATCTTTACGTAACCGTAATAGTATCCGAGTATGCTGCTTTCGTAAACCTCGCAAATAAAGTGAGCACTGAGGTTCCGAAGACGAGAATAATGGACCGTATTTGCATATTTTTCTTTTAAAGGATTGATTTACCTTATATTTTTTTAACTTCTTTGACAAAATAATAATGATAAAAATTTAATTATTAATTTAACCTTGAAATTCTTATACATATTTCATACGAATAAGAATCATGCGTCGCGAATATAATTTGATCAAGTATTCTAAAATCCTTTGGTTTATAAGAAAACAATATGAAATAAATCACTTTGGCTTTACACCATCTGAAAGTGTTGTCACCAATACTTAACTGCACTAAGTTACTTCTAGTGAGAAGATAAACTTCTTTCCAGAAATAGAATGAAAAGTAAAACACGGAGAGCAACATAAATTTCCGTCCAGATAGAATGCGAAACATATGAGAAAAGCTTGTGCTATTCTCTCGCAGCTTTCAATGGACCCACCTTTTTCTCTTAATCACATAAATTTAGACCACTGAAAGACCTTTTATAAACTGTTTCTTAGTTAATGTAAAAACTCCAAAACAAACAAAAACAAAAGAAAAAAAAATTAAAAAGAAAAACAAAACAAAAATGGCAAGAATTTCGTCGGCGGTATGTCTATTGTTACTATTAGCATTAAGTACGGTCTATGAAGTGCAAGGGACGTTTTTATTAAGGCACTTCTTGAGAAAAATTCCCAGAAGATCCAGGGGGATGAGGCCGTTCGCTTGCCAGGGTATGCTGAAGTTTGTGAACCTTTTGGAGATGAAGTGCCCATTGAAGCCTGCGTATAAGAACTTATTTGGAAATTTAAGGTCTTACGTGGGGGCTATACGTTCGGGGTCCAATGTTGACTTGAAAGGGAAAGCTGAGGGCGTCCAAACTGCTCTGTCTTCACTGGGTGGTACCACTGGAACGTCGGTAAAATATTAAAATTTGTTAAAAAACGCATGTCAAAATCTAGTAGTATTTTAAAATGTAATCAGGCGAGTTAGTATTAGAAAATGTGTCGTGGTTTGGTAAAATTTTGATTTTCGGTTTAATTGGTGATCAGGTGGATAAAAGCAAGGTTATGGATGTGTTAATGACAATGGGAAAGACTTTGACTTCGCAAACGGGTAGCAGTTCAACGCAAGTGACAAGTGAACAGAGAAAACAGGTGCTCACGTCTCTTGTGCAATTTGCACGAGTGATTAGTCAAGTTGTTATCAGTTCCGCATCAAAGAGTGGAAGCTCTATTGATATGAAATCCCTAGGAATTGATGGCATTGATGACAATGTGGCCACAGGAAGTTCAACTTCTACTTCAACTACTGGAAGCTCTAACACACAAACTGGAATGACTGGCACGGACACAGGCGCTGTCCCTGTCCCTGGCACTGGCACTGTTCCTGGCACGGGCGCTGTCCCTGGCACGGGCACTGTCCCTGGTACTGACCCTGGCACTGTCCCTGGAATGACTGGTGTGCCTGCTTCTACAACGGAAGGGGGAGGCCTTTTTGGTAACTCCTTTTCAGATAAAACAGGTACAAGCACTGGCACGGGCGCTGTCCCTGTCCCTGGCACAGGCACTGACCCTGGCACTGGCACTTTCCCTGGAATTGGAATGGCTGGTGGGCCTGTTTCTTCAACGGAAGGAGGAAGCTCTTTTGGTAAAACCTTTTCAGGTAAAACAGGGTCAACTAATTATGAAGGATCTATCAACCAACAAACAGGTCATAAGTCTTCCCAACAAACTACCACAAGCAACTCGGGATCCCCAGGCGGCACGGTATCGCCAGGGAGCTTCTAGAAGGATTGATTCAGCTCCAAATACTAGAAAAACCGACCTTAGAATATATATAGAGAATTTATTATTATTGTTTGCTTAAATAAGAAACCTGCTAACATATCACAGCAGCGGGTTGTAGAATTTCTGGCTCTTTTACGCCTACCTTAAATAATACGAGAGGAAGTTTTTTTTATTGTTAACATTTTTCTAGAATATCGCCGTTTAAATTCACGTTTTTCAGTACATATGCATCTCTTTAATTTTTTAGTTTACAAAATTAAATTTCAAATCTGGACATTAACCCAAAGATCAATGAACTCCCACGCGGACAGCCTAGCAAGACGAGCCAGGGTGCAACCGCATTTTATTGTTCACATGGATACCGAGCTACCTGTTTGGTTTACAGAGTCTATATGAGTCTGTAATTTTGATGTCAAAAAAAAAAAAAAAAAAAAAAAAAAAAAAACCCAAGAGTAAAAGACTTGTTTCCA
>CAKOAT010817375.1:0-67038 GCA_932364175.1 Eruca vesicaria subsp. sativa | reverse complement strand
ATTATTTATTTTGTTAAAAATATAAAAATGTATGATGAAAATTTATAACGTGTTAACCGTTTACATGTTGAGAAATCTATTTAATATTATAAAATATAAATTAATATTTCTAAAAATTATAAATATGTTTACAACATAATTATTATATTTACAAATACAAATAACTAAATAGCTAATAAGATAACATAATTATACGAAAGCACAAATACTAAATTAAAAATTATATTTTAAATAATAAAATTATGTTACCCAATTAATTTTTTTGTTTTAAATTATTTTAAAGCTAAACTAAATTATTAATACAGACTCGCGCGTAGCGCGAGTATAAAATCTAGTCTATATTATAATAGTTGAGTTTCAAGACTCCTCAACGCGACACAGCATTAGGTGGGTCCCACTTTAAAAATGTGAAAAAATATCAAACATATGATTCGAACCCGGGTTATTAAGAAACAAACACTAACATTCATACCACTAAACTACAAGATAACTTATACATTGATGGCCGAAACTAATATATATTTAGCCAGAAACCTTTGCATCTATGGCCTTCTTTAAAGTTCGGGCCTGGAAGTGTATTATGAGTTTCATTTTTAATTGGGCTTCATCATATTATATGAAGAAAATCCTCAAGTTTACAAAAGTCACAGTTTTCCCATATTGTAAACTTTTAATGTTTAAAATGAGTTAAGATTCCTTTCACCATTGTCTCATACAGGTCTGAGTTATAGAGCTGTGTCGTGTGTCTGTTCGTAATCTATTTTTTTTCACCGGTGAACTTTTCATCTCCCCATCTTACATCGCTTGATCATAAATGTTCCTGATTTGTAGCCCCTCTGTAAATCATATATATATGATTCTCATCTTAGAGGAACCCTATGTGCATCTCCACAAAACTTATCTATTGCTCTTAACTTTAACCATCTTCTAGAAAATGTCTCTCTCTCCTTCTCCAGTTCTTAAAACTAGCGACACCGACATCCGTCATGCAACCTTTAAGTCTCTCTGTCATGTTAAAGTAAACATAAGCCATACCAACCAAATTAACATATAGAACCTCAAATCATTCGGTATGGGTTTTAGTAAACGAAACTAATAATAATAGAAATAAAGTCATACAACAAATTCAAACCTTCTTATTGCAGGTTTCGAGAACACCGAATCAACAGAGGTTCACTGAGTAAGGAATGCGATGGAGACAACCTTAGCTAAGGTGAGCTAATCTCTCTTCCATGTTGCTATAGAAAAACCATAATTTCACAAAATGACACACTAAAAACACAATCAGACCAAGAATCACAAAAGCTTGTCACACTACTGAAGATGACGAGGAGAAACAAAAAGGGCGAGTAAACAATCCAGTTTCAGATCTAAATTGAGACTCAAGACTCATCAAATTTCAAGTCCAATCATTTAAAACCCAGCTACTACATTTTCATTGTGTTCGAATATAATCCTATACGACTAAACTTTTAAATCTACCATTCCCATTTTTAAACTACCACAAAATATTTTTGACAAATATAAAAAAAAATAACTATCTTAGTCATACATGTATATAATTATACGAAGCCTTAGCATTTATTAAACTACAGTTATATATTTTCAAAACCTGTCATGGCACATTGAAAAACAACAAACTATATTCTTTTCGAATAACAAAATTATTTCTTCTTCGTTCCCATATAATAGTTGTATAGTAACAAATACCTATATTTGGTTACATATGGTTATTAACTCACTAATAACATTAAAATCCAATTAAATCGTAAAAAAATGTAGAAATACGAACACATAAATTCGTCAAACACTCTTATCTGTAAATAAAAACAGGTCTTTACTCACTAATAAATATTGATCTCTAAACATTCCACACAACCCCTTAACAAACATGTTTCATATTTTTCTCTTCAATCCATTAAACTATATTTCTTTGTATAATTTAATAAAATCTTAATTTTTTTAAATGCTAATTCACTATTTAACAATAATATACTACCAACCTACAAATTAGACAATAACAACATAATAAATCACCCATCCTAGACATAAAAGCACTAATAACACAAATATTTGAGAAAATCATTACTAAAATAATATATGAATATTTCAAAGCATATGAATTTTCACTTATTCATATACCAACTAAATTCATTCGGGTTTTCGGTTAAACCCCAAACAAAAAAAATGTCCAAAAAAATGACAAAATCCCATCTATAAACATCATAACTCATCATCACTGTCTCCGGCTCCGCGCTTGCGCGGAGCTATGAACCTAGTTAATAGTAATATAAAACCGTTCCATTTAAATAAACAGAGCTAGCAACCATTAAAGAATGCTATAGAATACATTTTATTTCAAAACTATCATAAATAAATAGATTAAAATAAGTTTCTTAAAACAAGGTTTAGTGGAGGCCATCTAATTCCTGTCTCCAAACAGAAACACAAAATAAGACAGAAGACCAACAATGCCATCCATTAATTAAGCCACTAAGTAACCCACTTCTCTCTCGCTCTCTTTTCTACTACTATCATATACTCCATTTGTCTCCACCCATCTTACGGTTAATTTGATTTTTTAAGGCGTAAGCCTTTCCGTGATAGTATTGTTATTCAATCATTGATCAAATAATAAGTCCAATGATTCATTTATATAGTTTGACGTTGGAAAGTATAAGAGAAGATTATAATATAAGGGGCCTAACTAGGATGAGAGTTTTAACTAAATTGGAGTTTCTGAACCAATTATTATAAGAGGCAAAACTACGGATGCGATCTTTAACCGAATCAGAGTTTCTGAACCAAACCAAATTGAGGGTTTTGGTTTTTTCGTTTAGCTACTTTAAATTAGATCAATCGGTAACATTTTAAAATTGATTCAGATCATCTGAATCAATTGGGTAACCACATTTTCTATTTAACGTATCATACAACGTATACAAACTATATTTCCATTAATCGTTATTTAACTGTTGAAATAATAATGGTAAGGACGTAAATTAGTTTTTACTTCTTTTTAATTTTATTTATACTTTTCGATTTAGCTACCAGTTAACCACTTATATTCAAGATATTATTTACACTTTATTGGACCAGCAAAACTTGGTGGCATTAAGAAGATAATCATATTAAATAGTCCGCTTTGTGCTGAATCAAACCATCATATTTTAAAAGTCAGAGGCTAAAATTTCGGGGTAGAAAGATTGTTGTCGTTTTCGTATATCTGCCGCAGAAATATAGTTGGAGAGTATGCATATTCCCTAAATTGAGGCCACGATTTTGTACTTGCATCTATGTTTGAAAGCAAACTGAGATATTCCAACGAAATAGTGCACACTGATTTTTTAGTTTGAATGGTATTATTAAGTAGAATAACTGTGCTAAATTGCATCACGGAATCTTATGAAAATCCTGGAATTATCATCGACATAGAACTGATAAACATAAAATTCCGCAAACGTAAATTATACTCCCTTTTTCTATTAAATGTCGATATCAAGAACAACGGCCTTAATTCTCAACATTAAAACATGTACTATATCATAAATAAAATTTTTTTTTCTTTATTTTTACGTTAAAAATCTCACTCGCAGTCATTCAAGTTGATACAGTGGTGTACACAAACAGAAAAGGGTAAATAGCATGTTACATGTGTATATAATATAAACACAGCTTAAAAATATATTGTAGTAGAGAAGAGAAATATGTTAGTACTGTACTAGAGGCATAGGCCGGCCACAGCATAGACTCTTTTTTTTTACCATTCAAACGAGCAGATCCAAGCAATATGTTTTAAGTAGACATAGGCGAGGACATATGTAAACAGTAAACGAAAAATATAAAATATTATTAATTATTTATATTGGTAAGTTTCAGATTTTTGGATCCTTACAATTCAAAATAAATAAAAATATGGCTTTGAATGGATAAGATCCAAAATCAAAGTTTAATTTATGAAATTTTATCAAGAAAAAAAATGCTGAACGAGATATAATGACTCATAGATAGTTCATCAGAACGCAATATTACCATAATCATATTTAATCTAAACTAATTTGTTTTATCCATTATCTACTTTAATTGAGTTAATCTTTTTAAAAGGAGTGAAATCTTGTACCAATTAATAGATTGAATTAAATAGAACACATAAGTAAATCTTTCAATTGGTATTCTAATTATTATTTTTAAATATAATCACATACATTTCAAAAAAAAATTAGTGTATTCCAATTTTCAGTATGCTAATATTCTATGTCCATAAAAGAAAACAAAACTAAGTTATAGTACACAAAAAAACGTAGATATTATTCCTATTTAATCTTTTATTTTAGTTTTAGAACCATGAACCATATACAAAGAACACCTACCAACCAAATGGTTTTTGATGACTTTATAAATAACCAAATTATCTGAGAGAACTTTTCTAAAACGCTACATTCTTTCTTCTTCTCTGCGACTTTTAGGGAGAGAGAGAGACGACGAGACTGCATAACTAGATGAAGTTGTTGTCCGTGTGTTCACTTTCATAAGTCTTTTGGTTTGGACCATTTGATTTTATTCTTCTTTTATTAAATTCCTCAGAAAAATACTCTGTTTTGGTCCCCTGTTCTGTCTCTGTTTTTTAATCTGCTCTTTACTCGTAACTCGTTTACGATCTCTCTTTCCCCTTTTCTTTCCAGCTACTATTTTCACAAATCTCCATACCAAAAAAAATTCTTTTGATATATCTCATCGATCTTACCAAACCCTTTATCTCCAAGAGTCTTTCTTTCCTCTGTTCAAAAGATTTGCATTTTTATTATTATTCCGGTTTGATCCATCATGGGATGTACGAGCTCAAAGCACCGTAACCGATGCCACCACTGCCGGCAAGGATACTGTCCGGTGGAAATGCGTCAAAGCCAATCAGTTCACCACCCATCTCAACACTCCGGCGACAGTTGCCACATGGTTGCTCTCAGCTCCTCCAGCCTCGGCTCTCTCAAGCTCTGCGACTCGTCCTCTGACTTCAGCGGGAGCCTTGTCCCCATCAAGGAATCAGGAGAGCAACGACGAGCCTCAGTAAATGGGTTTGTCCATAGAGAGAGGCAAGAGAAGGAGAAGTTGAATATGGTGATGCAGGCTAAGCTTATGGAAGCTAAAGTATGGTCAAGTATGATGAACGAGAAGATCCCCAAGATTGTTCCCAAGACTCCCATCTTGACGCCTCCGGGAGAGCCGGAGACGATCAACACATGGGAGATGATGGATGGGCTTGAAGATTCTTTGAGCCCTAATCACGTTAGGAGCTTCTCCTTTGATGTGGCTTGTGAACGTCCCAAGTTGAATGGTGATGTAAAGCCTTTGTGGCTTCAGTTAGAGGAAGAAGGGCTTGAGGACTTTGAAGATTTTGATCCTGAGATCATTTCTTCATTCAGGAGGTCTCTCCAAGAACTTCCTTCTGAACATCCTTTTCACTTTCCGATTCATGATTTGAAACTGAGGCCACAGTTTAAGTTCTCTGATGAAGAAGAAGAAGAGGAAGCTTTGTGTGAGCCTACTGGTAAAGACAAGGTGATACTCTACTTCACAAGCCTTAGAGGTATAAGGAAGACATATGAAGATAGCTGTGAGGTCAGAAGTATACTAAAAAGTGTTGGAGTTAGAGTGGATGAGCGAGATGTATCGATGCATTCGGGTTTTAAAGAGGAGCTTAAGGAGCTGCTAGGAGGTAAATTCAAAAGTGGTGTTGGGATCACCTTACCTAGAGTTTTCTTGGGGAAGAAGTTACTCGGAGGAGCAGATGAGATTCGGAAGTTGAATGAAGAAGGGAAGCTTGAGAAGCTTCTACAAGGCTGCGAGAGGGTGGAAGAAAACAAAAACTGTGATGGGCAAGAATGTGAAGGTTGTGGAGATGTAAGGTTTGTGCCTTGTGAGACATGTTCAGGGAGCTGCAAAGTGTACTATGACCATGAAGATGATGATGATGATGATGATGAAAGTGTAAAGGAAGAAAGAGAGAATGGGTTTCAAAAATGTCTTGATTGTAATGAGAATGGACTCATTAGATGTCCTATTTGTTGTGATTAGCTTTTAGAACATACACCACACAGAGAAACATTATTCTTGCTTTTGTTTGTTTTACTACATTGAGTTTTTGAGTGCTGGAGTGTTTTTTTGCCTCTACAGATTTTGTTGTGTACATAGAGATGTTTTGATTTTGAAGAAGGTTATATTTCAAGTGTAAAAGTTGAAATTAGGATGTGGTAATTTGTTGTCTATTCTTTGAAATTCCGTTCATTCTTTACATGTTGGACTCATATATATTTGTAAAGGCAGTAGGAGTTCAGGTAAAAAAGTCAGCTGACAAAATATGACCGGAGAAAATGAGACTCGGTCAAATCTTTTTTTTGTGCTTTTTCTCTCGTCACTATGTCAAACTTGTATGGGATGTTTGAATAATAGTGGGAAGGAAAAATAAAATAGGTATGTATAGAGTAGATGGAAGTTGGGAATATTGAATATATGGGATTTGAGTATATGGTAATAATGTGATTTAATACTATATAATTCTATTATTATTTTTTGCCAATTTCCAGTTTAATATTTTTTTCTTTTGTGTCAATATACTTTTAATATATGTATTATTTTTGGTATTTGCAAAAAATTTAACATTTTATTTTATTTTTATCTATATAGTTTAATATACAGAGATATTTGTATTTGCATGAACGGATATATATACATTTAAGGATGTCTTTTAGAATACGAACACCTACGCTAAAGTTATCCACTGTTAAACAACATTAAAATCACCAATACAAAAAACCCCAAAATTATGTTTTGTATTATCAAACTATTAGTGCCAACCTTGAAAGTGTAAAAATGTAGGACTTTGAAGTTCTGACTCTCACTTCAAATCATTAAACCAATTACACTTAACATATTAAACTCTTAAACGAACTCATTTCTTTACCACATAAAAATGTGAAAAATGTGACTGGTATTGTTCATCTGTGTGTAAAAAGATATGATATGTCATATGCCACTGAAAGTCTCCGACATATTTGTCACATATAACAGTTTCCCAATATTTTGACGGTAATGATTTTCAGACTTTATTACTAACTAGGATAAATATATTTAATTAAGGGTTTATAGTGATTAAAACCTCTAACTATTTTTAAATCGGATAAAAAACCTTTAACTAAAATTTTATGTTTTTAAACCTCCAACTATTAAACCGTTAATGTCGTTAACCTTCCGTTATCAAAATCGTTTTTTCTTAACGGAGACCCGTTAAATCGAAACACCGCGTTTCATGTAATTTCAAAAACGACATAAGGTTCTTACTATCAATATATATTTTAGGGATTTAAACCTCCAACTATTTTTAAATCGGATAGAAAACCCCCAACATAAAATTTTATATTTTTAAACCCTCAACTATTAAATCTTTATTGCTTTTAACCCTCTGTAATCAAAGTCATATTTTCTGAATGAGAAACCGTTAAATTGAAACACAGAGTTTCATGTTCATATAAACGATATAAAATGTTTAAACTTTAAACCCCCTATATCAATGGAAAATGACAATCACAATTCATCCTTAAATAAAAAAAAAATAAATTTCTTTTTCCTTTTCATCGAAGGTGAGGTAAGTCCAAAAATTCTATTGTTTCTAATTTTAGGCTATGATTGTATGGCACTTCTGACGATATATTTTAAGTGTAAAACATATTTACTTTGACTCCAGCTAATATTTAGCCAGTCAGGTGAAAAAATTTCAACTTGCGCTTTCGCTAGTTACTGTTGAAACATAATAAATTGTTTCATTTTTCTCTCTTGGTTTATGCAGAGAAATATGTGTTGCGCTGGCTTTTGTATTGTTTTCCACTTTTTATTTTCTTATGTCTTTCACCTATTTATTTTACTCTATTTTATCTTAATGGCCCATCGATCATTGCCCAAACATTCCGAAATTGACGCTCAAAGAGCCATCATCTCGAGGGGCGTATTAGGGACAAAAATCCCACATCGGTTGTTGGAAGGGATTATAAGCAATATATAAGATATATGGGTCACTCCACTTATTACCAATCGGTTTTAGATTGGAAGCACATCTACCTTAACATGGTATCAGAGTCTATGATCCACAAAGTTCAACCCGATCTTTATCGATCCAGCCCAAATTCGGCCCATCGGTCTTTGCCCGAACATTCCGAGATTGACGCCAAAGAGCCATCATCTCGAGGGGGCGTATTAGGGACAAAGGTTCCACATCAGAAGTTGCAAGAGATTATATTTAGTATATAAGATAGATGGGCCACTCCACTTATCACCAATTAGTTTTCGGTTGAAAGCTTATCTACCTTAACAGTACGGAATCAACCCTAATTATTTCTCTCCTATTCATTTTTTTTTATTTGAGGATGAATTGTGATTATCATTGCTCATTGATATTGGGGGTTTAAAAATTTCATGATGTTTATATGATTACATGAAACTCTGTGTTTCAATTTAAGGTTTCCCGTTCAGAAAATATGACTTTAATTGTTTATAGAGGGTTAAAAACATTAAAGGTTTAATAGTTGAGGGTTTAAAAATATAAAAAATTTTGTTAGGGGTTTTCTATCCGATTTAAAAATAGTTGGAGGTTTAAATCACTAAAATATATATTGATAGTAAGAACCTTATGTCGTTTTTCAAATTACATGAAACGCGGTGTTTCGATTTAACGGGTTTCTGTTAAGAAAAAACGATTTTGATAACGGAAGGTTAACGGCATTGACGGTTTAATAGTTGGAGGTTAAAAACATAAAATTTTAGTTGTAGGTTTTTTATCCGATTTAAAAATAGTTGGAGGTTTTAATCACTATAAACCCTTTAATTAAAATATAAAAATATAATGTTCATAAATTTGAAATTTACATATGATTTTTTTTAGAGATAATTTACTCACATATCTTTTTTGACCATTAATTAGGGAAATACACATGATTTGACTTAATTAATAATAGTGACCAAGATGCTCCTCTGCCTCTCTGATTTTATTCTCATCACTCTATCTTTCCTGAGACTTTCTTTCCTGACACTCTCTCTCTTTCATTCGATTTCACTTCTTCCCCATTCTCAAACTCCCTTATCATTTTTTTCTTTGTCATTCTCTCTTCTAAATATTTTTTTCATTCATTCAAATATATATATATATATATATATATATATATATATATTTCCTATGTGGTTTTAAAGAATAACTTTGATTTTTTATATTTATTCATTGGAATAGGAAAATTAAAAATTCTATATTATCTATTTGTTAACAGAGACATTAACTGTTATCAAATTTTGTAGACGTTAACAGATGTGTTAGCTGTTAATAAATACATATAGTAGATGTGTTAACAGAGACATTAACTGTTAACAAATTTATTAACAACTAACACCTCTGATACATGTATATGTTAACAGCTAACACATCTATTAACATTTACATTATTTGTTACAGATAACACATTTGTTAACAATCGGTGATTTTAAAAATATTGCAATGATGATTTTCTCAATATGTGGTGTAATTAAACAAATCAATACTTTATTTCGTGTGTTAATTAGTTTTTAACGAATAAAAATTATTTTGTTTCGTGCGTCAATTAGTTTTTAATGAATAAAAAAATTTTGGATGAAAAAATATGGAAGAAAAAAGAATATAATAAAAAATGGAAAGAGAGTGTAAGAGAGGAGAAGAAAGAGAGTGTCAGAATAATTAAAGAATCGTAGAGGAATTGAGAATGCAAGAGGGATTTTAACGTCCAACCAAAGCATAATTGTATGAAATCTTGTTTTTATGTCCCATCATGGGCATTTCCCTAATTAGAGCCTCCATTTTGGGCATTTCCCTAATTCTCTCTTGTTTTTATATGTATTTGAAATTTTAGAATTTTAAAATTTTTATGTAATTATCAATACGTAAGATCATAAGCAATTGTAATTAGAAATGTAGATCAAATTTTAGAATCTAAAGGACCTTATTTCATATATCTTTTCACTTTTCAGTGTTCGAATGATGGAAAATAAACGAAGTGTCACTGGGCTTATTGTTTGAACATATGCTCATTTGTTCATCACGAAATCTTAAGTACTTTTTTCAATTATACAAAAGAGGGTTAATCGCTTAATCAATCTATTTTAAATAGTTCTGTCATTTCGTACATGGGCATTACATTTACCATAAGTGTTGGTTAAACCTTTGTGAAATTTTATCATTTGTGTTGGGAAGTCAATAAGCAAAATAGCTTATTTTTACTTTCAGTTGACTAATTAGCAGCTCAAGTTCAATTTATTGATATCAGCCCATGTGTAATTTGAATATGATTTATTCCTGGTTCTAAAGTGAGGTTGGTTTAAGTTAAATCTAACTTATAACACCTTATCTTATAGTATAGAACTACAATAGTTGGTTTCATGCCATGCGCTTAAAAAAATCTTTCAAAATAATATCTAAAACATTAATATTTACCAATAAAAACATTGTTTGAGAAGTGAACTTATAAATTTTGCTTATGGATCATCGCTATATTCATTGTAAGAATGATGACATGACTTAGTCAAAAATATTGACATGGTTTCCTTCTTATTATGACATGTATAAATTTAATGATAAATACTAAATTTGGTAAGATTTTTTAAATAAGATGATAGTTACAGAATATGGCTACATATAACTATATTTATTATTATTATTTTATTTCTAAAACAATATAACTATATTTAATTTTTTTTTTAAGAAAATGAACTTATGATAAAAGAAGTAAGTAATTTTGTATGGTTATTTATATTTTCATAAAAATTTATTATAAAAGTATTTTAAAACATAAACTATGACAATTTTGCTTAAAATTTTATGACGAATTAAATACTTGAGTTATACTTAGATCCAAAATTATATAGATGATTAATCAAATTTTTAATCTATTAAATTTATTTGGATTTAAATGTTATACAAAAATAATTTTTGATGATTATTGATGTAATAAATTTAAACAAAAATATACTCGAAACTAGAGTTTTCAATATATAAATATAAGATAAACAAAAATTTTCATTTTGACTTAATTTTACTTAAATACAAAATTAAAAATCGTTAGAATGAAATTTATATTCATATATATATATATATATATATAACTATTTATGAAAATGTTCATTTTTGTCACTTAGGCTACTGTACTCTCATCAACATTTAACAATGTTCAATGAACACAACTGAACAACTTAAATATATTTGCTCATGTTTTGCATTTATTTTGTGTATTTTTTACTTATTTTTCAGTGATTTTTATTCAGATTTTTAAAGTTACCAAATCAAAATTTGTTCTAGTTAAAAGTCTAAAAGTGTTCAAATTTACTAGAAATTTTGTATTTGATGAATTTTTTATCTTTAGTTGTAGGGAAAAAATTACTAAACATTTTACATTTATGTGATTGTTTTATGTTATTTACTCAGAGTATAGAAATTTATCAGAAATATATGGATGCATAAATTGAGTATGCTATTTTGGTTTAGGGTAAACCGTTTACCTAGACGAAGACAGTGATTACCAACCCAGATTGTTTCATTATTGGATAGTATTGTTCTCTGGCTCCTATTGATTTTGGTTTTGATTTATAACACCAGCTAAAAAATGATTATTTTAACTTTATATTTACTATTATTGTTATTATGAACTAGTGTAGTGTAATTTAGAATGCAATAGTACTATAAATTTTTGACTTGAAACTTAGTATATATATATATATATATATATATATATATATATATATATATATTTATACTATAAATCTATGACTGAGTAAAGAAATGTATCGTATATATATTATACATGCAATATATATACCATAATTGGTAATATAAATATTGACGTATGAAAAATTTACTCTTTTACAATATATTTTTGTTGCAATAAAAATTTTCAAAAAATAAAAACTAACAGAAGTAAATTTTTATTTGTGTTGAATTTATGTAAATTTTATGTAGAGAGATGTGTATCTAACCAGTGGATGATATAGTGTCCATCGTAAAAGGGTTTGTACATGTCAAGAGATATATCGTTTTTGAAGATGCAATCATCCGATCAGTTGTTTTTTAGAACACTGATTCGTAAATTGATTATTTGTTTATTTAATAGTTTTCAGTTTTAAAATTGGGTTCATTTTAATACTCAGCCTATGGTTATTTAACTAAGAATATTTATAAGTTTCAAATAAAATTTAATAATCTCTCAAATTCACAACAACAAAAAATCTGTAAAAATTCTAATTTTACTTTCAAGTTAGGATTAAAGTAACTAAACTTTTGATAACCTTACGTTGTGGAATAAAGATTTTAGTCTTAATATAAAATAAATTTTGTTTTCGAATTTTGAAACTAACTTTTTTTCATTTAAAATTATTTTTTCTAAATTTTTAAATTCTTCCCACAGATTAGATACTATCCTTCCTAAACATTAAAATAAAATTAGATTCTTAAGATTTTTTTGTGAATTTTTGGAGTTTTTAAAATTTTCTTCGAAACTTACAAATATATTTGATTAAATAAAATGAGAACAATGTTAAAATTTAGTGTGTTAGAATGAACAAAATAATTGGTTAAATTATTAAACTGGATAGCAAACAAGTTTATAATTTTAACAAAATTTAGTTGATGTACTTTTATAGAATTTTCCTTTAAATTAAACGTAAATATTTACTGAAGTGGAAAAAAAAATTTCCTTTAAAGTATATAATTTTCTGAGAATTTACTGAGAATTTCTGATCTATTGACATACTCAACCACCAGTTCTTCGAAAACAGATCTTATGATTTTTATTCATTTGTTGTTAGATATATACAATGTTAAAACAGATGGAAATACATATAAGATTTTTATGATAATAACCAAATGTTAAGATGTACAAACCTTATGTAGATGCCTAAGCTAGATTTTATTTCTTGCCTAACAAAATAATAAGAAAGATTGAAAATGGAGTTAACCACTTAACATTTAAATGATGCCGCTCAGTACTGATCGATCGGTCCACATTTTGGTCCAAAACAAAGTAAAACATATCCAAACCAAAGTTGAAATGTTTAGCATAGCTAGTCGAATCATATAGTGAGTTACATGTTCTTTACTTTCCTCTCACATACCTCTTGTTTTCCTATTTACTAATTATCTAGAAACTTTCTTTTTGTATTGATAAAATATAGTGTGATATCAAACTGATCCCAAACGTAGACTTACGAGTGATGGCAGCCTATAGAGCAGAAATAATCTTTTAAAATAATCTTATACATAAATATAAATATAAATATAAATATAAGTTTATTTTCTAAATTTAAAAATAAAATTAAACTAATTATTTATTTACTGATTGACTTAACATATTTACTTTAATTTTGGTTTACTAAAGTTAAGTAAAATTTTAACAATTTCATTTATCTTATGTTTATATATTTAAAACTTTAGTTCCGAGTAGTTTAATTATTTAAAATTTATTACATCAATATTTTTTTTTACTTTATTTGTCTTATTTAATCAATAACCATCACATGATAATTATTACATAACATTTAAGTCCAAATAAAATTGATTAAAAATTCGATTAAGGATCTGTATACCTTTGGACCTAAGTATAACTGAAATTAATGGTTCATAAAAATTTAATCAGAAATTATCATAGTTTAATTGTTAAATACTTTATAATGAATTTTAATGAAAATATAAACAGCTATATGAAACTGCATACTTCTTTTATCATAAATTCATTTTAATAAACTTTTTTATTTTATACTATTTTCTATAATTCAATAATAATTAAGTATAGTTTATATATAGTCGTAACTACTTATTTTAAGAATTTTACCAAAAATTAAAGTTTTATCATTAAATTTTTACATGAAAAAGTGAGATCATGTTATCTTTTTGATTAAGCCATGCCATAATTTTTATAAAATTAATGTAGTGATAACAGTAAGATTCTAAATAATGTTTTAAGGGGATAATTGCATTACAGTAATGTAAAATGTTATTTTAGAAATAAAAAGCAAGGAAGTTTTATTAGATAATTTAAGTATCATTTATCATTTACAAGATTGGAAAATTTTCCATGCTATGTTATGTTTAACCGGATATGATTCATTACATGGAAGTTTGGGTTTAAAATTTCAAATCTGTGGCCTGTTTATCTTAAAATATTAGATAAACTAAACATCCACCTAAAAGTAGGATGTGGCAAATTGTGTAATACTTTAGTGAAATATAAAATCAAAATTAAGCAACACACAGACACAATTGACAAAACAAAACACAAACACAGACACAAATTTAAGAGTATATAATCACATTATTATTAATATTATCCCCTATTAACGTCTGCATAGTCACTCTATAATATAATTGACTTCACAGATGCATCACTTTATTGTAAACATTGAAAAGTAATGGTCTCTCGTCAAAGTAATGATTCTTCATGTGACATTTCTCATATCTTCGTAGTTACGTGGCAGCCTGCTTATGAAACCAAAGTTTTTTCCAGATAAATTTGTCGGACGTCTATATACTACACTCATGCCCATTTATTCGAATATATTTAAAAGTCATCGTGAAATGTAGATACCTCTCAGTACTTCGTCAACGTCGTAGATAAATAGAAATGCAATAAATATGGTTCTCAAATAAAAATGCAATAAATATGGGCCGGTTCTTACCCAATAAATAGTTACATATTTATATTAACTGGATTTGTTTATAATGAATTTTGAAAATTTTCAGTATTTTAATAAGAAATTCATAACATATTTTTTTTTCTTCTATATATTGTTTATTATTTATTCATCCTGCATTTTTTGATCTTTTAACTGAGGCAATCTCTAAAAATTATACTAATATATTAAATTTAGTGTAAATCTATCTCCAACAAGACACCAAATTTGACATCATCCAACCAAAATTGGTGTACAATGAATAATGTTATGGTGTAATACTATTTATCACACCAAATTTTAAAATATATATTTTATTATTAATTAGTTCAATAACTATTATTAATTAGTTTAAATTTACAATCAAACGTAAATATAATGTATTTTAAATTATTTTATATAATTTATTTATTTTTATTTTCTATTAATAAATCACTAAATGGCATATTAAAAGAAAATATATTATAGAATTTTTCTTTTTTAATTTTAAAAGTAGAAGATTTTAATTAATATTTTTTTAAAAAATATAAAAATCAATACTATAAGCTAGATTTAATAGTAACTAGTTAAAATTTTATGTAATACTATTAAATTTATCAAACACTAAAATAACAATTTTTTATATATAGTTAAACTTTTAGTACTAACTAATACAAATTCTATTAAAATATGTTTATTTTGTTGTTATGTACTTTTCATTTTTAATAATTTGTAATTTTTATCATAACTAATATTTTATATATAATAAATACATAAAATATAAATAAATGTAAATAAATTTTATAAACACAAAACTACAAAAACTTAACAAATATAATAGATAAGTGTGCTAAATTAATTATTAAAAAAAAAAAATATATATATATATATAATATTAGTTTTGGTGTAGAATTTGGTGTTATTGTTAAAAATAATAAAAAGAAAATTTAACACTAAAACATCAAATTTGGTATAATTTTAACACTAAATTTAGTATCATTATTGGAGATGTCGTGACACAATCGAGTAATAAATATCACATATTTCGGAGACTACAAACTAGACGTTTATGTAATTGCTGGACCATAATTCAGAAGCACATAAGAGAAAAAAACACGTCGCTTCATAATATATTAAGGACGATCAACATTACATATATATTATAACTTATAAGTTATATAGCAAATCAATGTATTGGAAGGTTTACATGAGTAGGTTTCTAATGACGGCAGCTTCTTGGCTATCTTCATCAACGGAGTCGAGGAGCAACGACAAACGGTCACTGAGATTGTCAACTTCTCTATGCAGCTTTCTTATGTAGTTGCATGTCTCTTGCAGTACCTTCGATGCTGACACCTAAATTTTAATATTATGCGCAAACATTATCAAGAGACGACATACATGTACGGACATCACACAACCATGACTTTTCGACGTTTTCATTTGGTCAAAATAGAAAACAATTATGTTGTCGGAATTCAAAAGTTTGGACTTCTTGTTTGATTTGTGTCCCATCTTTTTTTAAGGAAAAAGCAATGTGACTTTTAATTTACAAAAAAAAAAAAAAAAAGCAATGTGACTTTTTCTTCCTTCTAAGAAAGAAAAATGTAATATAGATGAAAAGATTAAATGGAAGTGATGTTATGTAATATACCTTATCAGAACGGCGCCGTTCACGAATCTCCGGCAAAAATTGACGGAGCTTACTAACGAGGTCGATCATCTGGTCGTCGGAGATCCTCGTAGCATTTGAAGATTGTCTTGATCTTCTGTTAGACATTTTTCTTGTAAGATTTTAATTATTCCTAAGGTGTAACACTACAATGTCGCAAGAAAATGATCCTTAAGCTGTATCTCTATCTCTAGATTGGACAATAGAGAAAAGATGGAGAGCAATAGGGAGAGATAGAAAAGCTATATTAATTAACAAGGAAGTTAAATCAGTGAAAAATGATAGAGGCTAGTAGATATAGAGGGTTTATGTTTATCCCTCAAATTTTATAGGAGTATTTTGTTAAGGGTGTGAAAAATAGAAAGAGAAACGAGAAGAAAACTGAAATGTTAAGAAAGTGTTTCGGGGTGCTAAGAAACTTAGAGATATAAAGAAACTGAGAAAGTGATAAGAGAGACTTAAATAGGTCAAAGACCACCAGAAGAGGGAGAGAAGAGAGCGATAAACCTAGACAATGATGTAATGGGATATAAAGAGATTTGATAACCTCTAACTGAAATCGTTTAAAATAATTTATGTAAGTTTTTATTACTTTATATGTTTATGTTCTATTAGTCAAGATAAGTAATCATTTTTTACTAACTTACCAGTGCAATTGTGTATTTATAAATTAGTTTCGATTCACACTACAACAACTTCTGCAATATAGTCGTATAATTGTGACATTTTACTTCTAACAAAATATATGATTGTAATTTTTAATATCGTAAATTAAGTGTGCAACATGTTTAATTATCACTGACAGGAGTTCCCAAAGCTGGTGTTGAGGTTGAAGTGGGAATTAAGAGTAGTGTTCCATGTTGCGCTAACAATGTGGCCTTTTATGTGAATGTCTGTAAAAGGCAATACCATGTGATGACACTGGCTTTCTGTTTTCATTTCAATTACTATTTTCTAAATAATCCCACTTTGTATTAATATCAAGAACTATCTACAACTAGTGAATGATATAAAAAGTTCATAATCATCTTCAAAGAAATAGAACATTTGTTCTATTCAAGATTATAATCTATGAAAATTTGAATTTTAAAAATCAGTAACACTGGGTTGATCACCAAAAAAAAAAAGTAACTCTTAATAGATAAAAAGATCTACATGTTGCACTCGTAAATTTGTGTATACGTTGTGTAATTTCTTATACTAATTGCACACTCCCCGCGCAAGCGCAGGGCCGGAATCATTATGTTTGCGCATATTTTTTTCGATTTAATGGTTTAGTGGATTCTTCTAACGACACCAAATAATAATGAAATGGAAAGAAAGTAGTAAGAGTGTAAAGTGAAAATATTGTATATCTAATGTGTTAAATGTTATTTATATGCGAAGTAAGGTTTATAGGAACAATTATGTTATAATATAATTTTTAGTGTGTACAAGTAGGTGTCTATTTTTTTTTTTGCTGTAAATAGTTTTTATATCGTATGTCAAAACTTGATATAATTCTATATTTATAGTATCTATATTTGTATTAAACGATTTATCAATTTAAAAATAACCTTAATTAAGTTAATATTCGTTGTTTAAGTTTCATTAGACAGGTTTTTATATATGGTTTTTTGTAAGTTTGGGTTTTGTTCATAAATGATGTGGCATTTTTATCTACGGCGTCCTCGACTGTGGGAATTCATTCGCCGAAGTCTGGAGTCGGTGGTGAGGAATGTTTTCAATGAAATTATAGTAGTTATTAAAATGTAAGAGAAATTACATATTCATTTAATAAATAACGAAAAATACTTAAATTTTGTTGTTTATTTTATTTTATTTCACATACAAATTTTTTGAAAATATATTAGGAATGAGTTAAATGTTATTTATATGCGAAGTAAGGTTTATAGGAATAGTTAGGCTATAATATAGTTTTTAGTGTGTAAAAGTAGGTGTTTTTTTTTGCTGTAAATAGTTTTTATATCGTAGGTCAAAATTTGATATAATTCTATATTTATAGTATTTATATTTATATTAAACGATTTATCAATTTGAAAATAATCTTAATTAAGTTAACATTCGTTGTTTAAGTTTTATTAGATAGGTTTTTATATATGTTTTTTTGTAAGTTTGAGTCTTGTTCATAAATGATGTGGCATTTTTGTAATTTTGAGTCTTGTTCACTTTTTGAGTTCTTAATCTATATTATTCAAGCCTCATTAAGCCATCCACGTAGGTAGCCGCGTGGGATTCACTTTTTTTTTTGGTCGGTTCGTTTTTGGATTAATTTTTTATTATTTTTGGGTTGAACTATATTATAATAGGATAGTTTTAAGGCTCTTTAAGCCATCCGCGTGAGACTTACTTTTTTTTGTTTTTTTATTGTTCGTTTTTGCATCCATTTTTAACGAAGGTGTTTTTTTATTGTTCGTTTTTGCATCCATATTAGGAATGAGTTAAATGTTATTTATATGCGAAGTAAGGTTTATAGGAATAGTTAGGCTATAATATAGTTTTTAGTGTGTAAAAGTATGTGTTTTTTTTTGCTGTAAATAGTTTTTATATCGTAGGTCAAAACTTGATATAATTCTATATTTATAGTATTTATATTTGTATTATACGATTTATCAATTTGAAAATAACCTTAATTAAGTTAACATTCGTTGTTTAAGTTTCATTAGATAGGTTTTTATATATGTTTTTTTGTAAGTTTGAGTCTTGTTCATAAATGATGTGGCATTTTTGTAAGTTTGAGTCTTGTTCACTTTTTGAGTTCTTAATCTATATTATTCAAGCCTCATTAAGCCATCCACGTAGGTAGCCGCGTGGGATTCACTTCTTTTTTTTTTTTGTCGGTTCGTTTTGGATTAATTTTTTATTATTTTTGGGTTGAACTATATTATAATAGAATAGTTTTAAGGCTCTTTAAGCCATCCGCGTAGGCAACCGCGTGAGACTTGTTTTTTTTTTGTTTTTTTATTGTTCGTTTTTGCATCCATTTTTAACTATTTTTGGTTTGAACTCATTAATCTTTAGGGTTTATCCAACTATTTTGATCTTTATTACAATAAGCCATAAAGAAGAAAACATAAAAACCTTACAAACAAAAAACCTATATGATAATAACCCAAATCAAAAAATCAAAAATAAATGATGGCTGCGTGGTTTGAACTCACGATCTTGCATGCTTAATTAGACACCTTATACCACTTGGCTAAAGTGTATTTCATTGTTTGTAATCATCTTACCAAGACTATAAGTTATTAAAAAATACATACGGGACCCACAAAACTGCTGACGTGGCGCGTTATGAAGCCTAGAAAGTGTACTGTTATAATATAGATTTCCACTGAGTCTAATTGCTGAAGCATTACATCAAAAAAAAAAAAAGAATCAAGCGTGGACTTTCTACGGCCTTGCAATTGATTACCCAAAAAAGAAGTCATCATAATTTCTTCTGCATCCTAATTTAACTCTTATGTCTAGGAAGATTGGGTACACTTGATGCTGAACAGCATACATGTCTCATGTGGTTGCTTAAGATCTCGATCGAATTATGCTTCTTAATTATGATTACCTCGGGGACACAAGATACTTAAGTCCGTCCTTTTGTGTGTGCATTGTTTACATAACATACAAGTGTCAACAAATTAGTAAAAACTTAAGACTAATTAACTAATTACATTAAACAACTGAACCACGTTTTCTTCTCCAAACAGAACGCAATGGTGTTGGGACTCACATTCCCAACAAAAGCAACCTACAGTATCAATCAAAATTTTAAAATTAAGGAAATGTTAAAACATCACTTTTTAAAATATGAAATGAATTATTTTGGGTCAAACTAATAGTTATATTCCAGTTTAAATTTTTAAGTATTAACTTAAACAATTTTACAGTTTATATATGGACTTTTTATGATACAAAAAGATGACTAACAATACATATATGTATATATTTTAAATTAATTGCAAAGGGAGATGCAACATTTTTTTTTTTGGTGTGAAAGTTAAATAGGGAGATGCAAAATATTAGATTATGTGGGTTTCACGTACTAAATGTTAGGTCTGCTAGGCTCCACGATGTTTTTATGTCCAACGATCCTTTTGAATTTTCCTATCAATTTTGGTCCATTCAAATATAATGTAACAAAATAAGATTACTCAACCTTAAGTTCAGAGATAAAAATGATCAGAAAAGCAGCCATGTGAAATACTTGAACTGTCCGGTGTAACTATATATGAACCATTAACTGTATAATCTTAATCTAGTTTGAATATTTTGGATTGTCGTATAGTCAGGTTTACGCTGCGGAATCAACGTCGTAGTTTAAGCTTACGATCTTGCTTTTTCTTTTTGGTCAAAGCTTACGATCTTGCTAAATTGCGTAATTATAGTAAACAGCATGCCATAACAGTGATTTCGAGGAGTCCTCTATACGTGTTGACTTTCTTATAGGTTATAAATCGAAAACTGAATAATGTGGTAACTAATATAATGACACGACACAATAGTGATGTTTAAGCACACTTCACCTACCTATAGCTTTACTCACAAACCGATTGGTCAATTTACCAATAAATAATTGCTATAACTCCTTACACCGACTTCCTTTTACCAACGTTGAATTGTAAGTTTGTAACAGGTTCTTGAGAAAATGACGGTGACTTGACATGGCCACAAAGAAAATCAAAAGGAGAAGAAGCAGCGACTTTATTTTAGGGTTTAATTTTCTGGTTAGCCGACAACTGAATCCTTTTCATTGATCAACCAATCCGTTTCATACTAGAATTCCATCTGTTTCATAATATAAACTGTAAATGTATTTTTGTATTAAAAATACTTTATTTTTATATTTCTGTACAATTTTTATTTTCGCTGACTACTATAAGCCAATTAAGCTTGTATATTTTTTTATAATTAGATAAATTAAATGATATTTGAAGATAAATTTTTAATCATTTTGTTTAAAAACATTTATATTATGAAAAAAGAGGAAATAGCTGGAGCAGAACTAATCCCTAAACGTTGGTTTGGTTCGAAAATCTTTGGTTTGGTTATAAACCTAATACCTATTGTGGTATTTACTTCCCTTGGGCTGCACTATATTTTAGCTTTCCTTGCAATAAAAAACCCAAATAAGCCCACTGTTAATTAAGACCTTAATTAAATATCGGTATATATTCGTTTTCTTAAAGGGTATGTAGTAATCTAGGCCCATATCGAACTTCTCTTATTTCGTTTTTTCGTGCAGACCCATGTTGGATCATGTTTAATTTATACGTTTATCTCGCGACATATTAGGACGAGTGCAGATAATGATACTCGGTGGGTTATTTCTAAAAGAACAGGATGTAAGACCATCTCCAATGGGGGTTCTATCCCATTGAAATTCTAAAACCATATATGTGTGTATGTATGTATTATATATATGTATGTAATTGTAGGGTCCATTAAATAGTGTAGAACCTTACTCAAAAGTTCTAAAAAGTTCTATTTTTAGAACTTTTGAGTAAGGTTCTACACTATTTAATGGATCCTACAATTACATATATATATATAATATATACATACACACATATATGGTTTTAGAATTCCAATGGGATAGAACCCCCATTGGAGATGGTCTAACTTAACTATTTTTCTACCACAAGAGGAGAAGATACATGTCAGTCAAAGTGAGAAACTATAGAAGAAAACAAGTTATGATGGTTAAAAATTAAACCATTTACTTAGAAACAAAGGTAAAGCAACTGAACATAATAATAAAGTTGTAACTTGTAAAAGAGAAAAGACAGGAAGAGACGAAGAGTTGATGTACAATGACAGACAAGGGGACCCTCTGCGTGAAGCAGAAGCAAGGCAATAGTCAACATTTTATCACTATCAAACCACGTTTCGTGCAATGACCTTGTACATATCATATACATACATGCAACTGACCATGTATTTCTATTTATGTGCAAGTGTTCAGTAATTGTTATCTTGGTTTCAAGATGAGAATGACTTCTTGATTTATAACTGCAGAGCAAATATTACCCTAAAATATTATATATAAACAATAAGTATTTGTCAAATATTAGATATAAAAAATTATGTTTCCAACTCATAGCCATTTTAATCACTCTTTGGAACTTTTTTCTTTTTGCTTGTTGATCTATCACATCAAGCATGTTTCATCATGTTCTTTTGTTAATTGGATTTCATTGCATGATGACTTGAGATAATTGTCGAATTATGTGAAGTGAATCGTTTCTGGTCAATAAAATGCATTACGTTCAATAATATTACGATTAAGTTTCTGATAAGCGGAAGAAATCCATATTGATCTTGGAACTGAAACCGCAGCTGAATTTTTTAAAGCTCCGACATGATCGTGCTCATGAGTATTTTAGGGTTTAGAATTCTCTTTGTTGATTTTTTCTCTTCTTTTAGAACTTGTTGGAACTGAGACTTTTAATTTTTTTAGTTTATTTGTATTCTATAGTGTCCGAAGATAACTTTCTTAAAGCGGTAAATATTTCGCTAATTAACTACATGATAATCATATCGTAGATGTAGCTCGTCCATAAAAGAACGTATGTAGCAATGTCCTAGAGTTGATTGATATGATGTTTTGAAATGATTGATGGAGGTATACATGAATTGACTGTTTGCTTAAATATGAATAATACAGCGAGTGACATTGTTGATAATGGAAGATTGTGACGCACATGTCTTCCCTTTTGCCTTCTCATCATACAATTGAAAAGGAAAGATTTTCTGTATAAAAACCAAAAAAGTTCAACACTTTTTCCCTACGTATCCATCAGTAAATAAAATGATAATTACATCTCCGGATAGTTTTCTTTTAAACTAGCATGTTTAGACAAATTAGCATGATGCAAAGATGAGCACGTTCGAGGTTGTTTCTTGCCACAGACACACACCTAACAAACTTGAGCCGTGATAAATTGTGGGTAGCCGTGATAGGATACTTAAGTCTCTAAAAGGAAGATCAAATCAAGACCGTATAATATTATAATCAGCTATTGACTGGAATCATAACCGTAGAAATTAGTCTTGTACCATCTACAATCCAAACTTATTTTCTCCTCTATAATTCCAACAAAAGTAATTCTATTTTAGAGTGATTTTTTACTCCAATAGTTCACTATAAAATAGAGTTACTCTATTATAGAGTAGAAAATAGAGGAATATTATTTTTTCACTCTATTTTTGGAATGAAAAAGTGACATCCTTCTATTTTCTACTCTATAATAAATTAATTCTATTTTAGAGTAAATCATTGGAGCACAAATCATTTTAAAATAGAATTATTCTATTTTTGTGAAAATTATAGAGGAAAAAATAGGTTTGGGTTGAAGATGCCTTTAGCTCGACGAGATCGGAAATACAGATAAAAAGTAAGTTTATCTGTTTATATTAAGAGCAAACTGCAAATTTTTAATTTTAAAAGTCGGTATATCAGTTCTTCCTAAAAGTATAATTATATAAATACTTCTAAAGAAAAACAACATCACACATATTATGTAATTAAACAAAACATCTCTCTTTTTTTTATTTTCCCTTATACACATTTCCTTGTTTGCTCGTTGGATACTTCATACGATCGAAATTATAAGTTCAACAATTAGTTTTCTTCACGTTTCTCTACAGCTATACTAGAAAATACGCACATACACATACTACTGTAAAGCGAACATCTAACAGCACTAGACACTTGAGGTGTGTCAGTAAGTGGGGACATGCTACTCCTTCCCAATGCTGCTTTTCATGTTCAATTTATTTCTTTATTTAAAAGTTGTAATGATAACACTAACACATTAGCACTTTTCATAAATTTCATAACTCGATTCAGCTTTTCCTGAAGTGTTCATTACTTTCGCGTGATATATGCTTTTATTTCTATGTGGGTTCAGTGGTCTAATTAATTTCAATTCCAATATGGATGGATATAACACCCAAGTTTAGCTTTATTGAATGTGTTGATTGAAATTTAAAAACTTACAATAAGATATGGTCTTTATCCTAAAAGGAGATTTAGAAAACCACATGCAAAGCAAATAAAAGCAAAGAGATCCAACTTATAGAATAATAAGATTGAAGGGCTTTACAGTTGGTTTCTTTAGTTTGTTTTCTTTTCATGTAATTATTGAACTTTATAATGTCCATCCACACACACCAGCAAAAAATAATGAGAAAAAGGAGATGAATCAAGAACATCCTTTCGTTTTCATGACCCCATGGTTGATCTTGAAATTTTGAAAATTCTAGACGATTTAATAGAGAATTCAATAGTTTAGGAACCTAAAATAAGTTTTCTATATAAATTTGGAGATTTATGTCCATATAAAATTTTTAAATTTTTTAGGGATCAAAGCCAGTGTTTCTTCAGTCTTCCCAGACCGGTTCCTCATAACCCCAACAATTAGAATATATATATCTACAATATCATATTTGGGACCAACTAACTCTTGGATTAGTGGTGAACTCACAAATAGGTGTTGTTGTGCCCTCTTAAACACTGATAAGTTGCACTAATCAATTTAGAAAACTGAGTAACACTGGTATATCTACATGCTACCTATCTAACCTAACTTCTTCTAACCATTCTAGAAGTTTACATATACAAAAATGTATACCAATAACACAAGTGAGAAATATACGCAAATCATTAGAGGATTTCATGGTATCTTTTTATTTAGACACGTAAAAATAATTATATATAACCATGTAGAACATATATAAATTAATACTCGACAAATTAATATTTTTTTATAAATTAGTAAATTTTGTGAATCTCAACTTGGACCGGTTCAAAGTTTGGCACAAAATAATAAAATAATGATTATTTCAAAAATTTTATGAAAATATAGTCATATTAAAATTATAAAATAATAATTTATATGTATACATATTTTATATAAGCAAATTAATAATTTCTATGTATACATATTTTATCTATACTTATACTGTTTGTTTAAATTCATGATGTAAATAAAGAAATGTGCTTTGCCCAACCAAACATTTTGAAAATACCAGCTAACTTATCATGTGTCGAGACGTAACAAATGGTATACTCGTGGAACACCAGATTTACTTTCAAGCTGTCAAAATGATACATGAACTGTTGTGTCGTGAACATTTCTGAGACATGTGAGTTTTGAGCAAAAGAAGATTCATTAATTTCTTACATTATGATGGTTAATCATGGACTCATCACTCTAAGACCACTTTACCGGATCAGACCATACCTACTTATCATCGAAAACGTTTATGTCAAATATTGATGAACCCAAATATAGGACAACACGGTTTCTTGAGGTACAAGTTAATAACATAATGAAAACATAATCTAGTCTCATGGAGATGTCCCAGAAACAGCATGCTTCTAACATAATTAAATTAATATGAGAAACCTTGAAGAACCTTCATAACACTCAAAAGCTTCATTATCTACACCTATTCATATTATCAATATAGTCCATAGAAACCTCCCATATTAAATGTAGATAAAGTTACACAAGCCCACTTTTGTTCTTAATCCATCAAGCATCAAATCATATGCGTTTGAAGCTGTAACAGCCTTAAACAAACTCAAATCCTATGTGTCTGAAGCTGTAACAGCCTTGAATAAGCTCCCTCTGGTCGGCTTACAAGCTCAGAATGGCTGCCTTGCTCCACAATCCTCCCGTCTTGAATCACACCGATGGAATCAACACCTCTTATGGTCGACAAACGGTGAGCAACAACCACGGTGGTCCTGCCTCTCATGAGCCTCTCCAAAGCTTCCTGAAGCACGCATTCCGATTCCGCATCTAGCGCGCTCGTTGCTTCATCAAGAAGCAATACAGTAGGGTTCTTGAGCACTGCTCTCGCTATTGCGATCCTCTGTTTCTGTCCACCTGATAGTTGCACTCCTCTTTCACCCACTGGTGTTTTGTAACCTTCAGGCAAACCACTGATGAAGCCATGAGCGTTTGCTGCTCGAGCAGCCTCAATAACCTCGGACTCAGTCGCACCATCTTTCCCATATGCGATGTTGTCGAAGATGGTTGCTGCGAAAAGAGCTGGCTCTTGTTGAACAAGACCTATTTTGAGCCTCAGAGACTTCAGGTTTAGCCTGCGGATGTCTTTACCATCAATCATAACTTTTCCACCAAGGGGATCATAAAACCTCTCGATCATTGCGATCACAGAACTTTTCCCTGACCCACTGGCTCCAACAAGAGCTTGGCTATGTCCAGCTCTGATTCTTAAGTTAAAGTCTCTGAACACCATGACGTCTGGTCTTGAAGGGTAAGCAAAGTCCACATGCCTAAAGTCAATATCTCCACGGATTGTCTCCACTGGATCAGCATCAGCATCGTCAGGGTCAATCCTGGTTTGTCTATCCAAGACCGAGAAAACAGAACCAACAGCTTCACCTCCACGTATGATTTCAGGAGCAAGACTAACGGTTTCAGCAACAGAGTTTGCGGTAATGACCAAAACCACAAAGACTTTGATCACTTTGGAGAAGGTTGACTTGCCTTCACTCACAAGGTGGGCGCCGTACCAGAGGATTAGGGCCTCGGATCCGTAGAGAGCAAGCTGGGAGAGGCCAAAGAGGAAACCCGAGGTTTGACTTCTGTAGAAGCTTCTTTTCTGAGGGACACGGAGCTCGTGACAGAACAAGGAGAGGATCTTGCTTTGTGCATTGAAGGCTGCTACGGTTCTGATGTTGCTGACTCCTTCACCAGCAATCATTGAAGTCTTCGCATGAGCCTTGGCTGTGTCTCCGGCAAAACCTTTCAGAGATAGTTGCTGCAATACACACACTTATGCATCAGAACAACTACAGATGTAAAACAACAGTAAAAGTTATAATAAAAGTTCAGTCCAAATCTTAATGTCCTGTTTTTTTCACTTTCTTCAAGTCCCAAGGTAAAACATGATTTGGAACCATTCAGTTAATCACATATGCAAAACGTCAACCTCATCAATTATAGTACAAGTACATTGTATTCATCTGTCCTCGTGTGTGAAATCTATTGATAGATTTTCAACTAATAATTAGATCACGGGTGAAAAATCTTATGGAGATTTGAGAACATGTTTGTGATATCTAAGCAAAGTTCTGTAGCTTGCCAGCTAGTAAAAACAAAAAAAATTAAAGCCTAAACTACCAAACAAAGAAACACAAGCAAGCATTGACCATTGGCTGACTGTTAAAACACTGACACTCTGACACTTACATACACAACTGGGATAAGTAAATAAAAGCTGAGACAAGAACATTGACCAATGGAGAAAACAACAGCAAGAAAAAGAGAGAAAAAAGTCTCTTCTTACACAATGTCTGTAAATAATTGGTTCTTGGATTACAAAAAAAGTTGCAGGTTTTTTGGATTTTGTTATTTTTGAAAAATGGGCTTATGGGCAAAAGAATTGAATAATAAAAGTTGGGAACAGAGTTCAGAGTTGAGTAAGTGTGAAAGCTGAAAGTAGAGGATAGATTTAGCACAAGTAAAGCAAGAAGAGAGAGATATAAAAGACAGAGGAATCTTAGCTATTTTCGTGAACACAGTTATTTATGGGCGGTACTAACCAATAGAAACTATATAATAAATATTCTTCACAGATGCCCAGAGAGATTAAAGTCTACTGTTTTCCACATTCATTGATGTGAGGGCTCCATGATCTTGACCCATACACTATTCTCAAAAGGGAGAAAAAGACTTAATAATTCTTTTATGATTATTATTTGTGAAAATAAATGCACTCATAGAAAGACGAAGAAGAAGCACGTGCAGAGGCAGTGGATGTGTTGCCATGTTCTATAAAGTTTTGAACTTTTGCAAACAGATTTTTTAATATTAAATAACTGGCCTTTTGTCGTTTTTTTCTGGAGATCATTATGGTGAATGCAAGATTCCCATTGATCTAACAAAACTCACCAACTTTATAATTATTCTACTTAGATAAGTTTTAATGACACCATAACCTTTAAAAGAATATAATGATGTGATGCATATAGTTGTAAAATAAATAATTGAGATTAAAAGATACAATTTGTTTACCTGAGCAAAGTTAGCAAGGACTAGAAGTGGGAACGTGGCTAAGATGAGAAGAGAAACTCTCCACTCCACTATGAAGGCAACAATGAAGGATGTGAGAAGTGATGTCATGTTTTGCAGAATCACTGAGATTCTCTCAGCTATAGCAGATTTAACATCGGCTGCATCAGTGGCTAACCGTGCAGCTATCAGGCTCGAGTTGTGTTCATCCTCATCGAACCAACCAACCTCATTCCTCAAGATAGCTGATAAAGAACAATCAAGAAACCAAAACAATTAGAAAATGAAACGATATATTCAATAGTAAAAGTCCAGAGTTTGATATATATACCTGAGAGCATCATTCTTCTTACTCTTGTTGTGAGGTTTTCTCCCATGATGCTAAAGAAGTAATGTTGGATCAAGTAGGCGATCACAGCGTAGATACCAGCACCGATGTAGATGAACACATACTCTTTTGTTTTCCTCTCCATTGAATCATAGTCTGTGTAGTAGAAGACTTCAATCATATTACTCATCACAATAGCAAAGGTAGGACCAATGAAACCAGACAGAACAGATCCAACAGCTCCCATGATTGAGTAAGGCCATTCAGGTGCATTAAGCTTGAGAAGCCTGTAGAAGTAGTTTTGAGGAGCACGAGTCTTTCTATCCGTCTCTGCATTCGAGATCATCTCTATCCGACCATCAGCTCCAGTGCTGTACGAATAGCTAAGGTTCCTCAAACTTCCAGATCTCAAGCTGAGTGACTTAGTTGACAAGGAATGGCTCAAACGAGTGGAACGGGTGCGACGTGTAGACGGGTTTGAGAAGTCTCGAGTACCAACCATCTCTTGAAATCTGATGAGTGATGCGTAAGCACCGGCTTTGGCAATGAGTTCTTCATGAGTTCCGGTTTCAACAACTTGACCTTGTTGTATCACGGCAATGGAGTCAACGTTTCTTATGGTGCAGAGACGATGAGCAACAACCACGGTGGTCCTCCCTACCATGACTCTGTCTAAAGCTTCTTGTACAATGCTCTCAGAGCTAGCATCAAGAGCGCTTGTAGCTTCATCTAGTAGCAGAATCTTTGGATCTTTCAACATCGCCCTAGCTATAGCTATTCTCTGCTTCTGTCCACCTGAGAGTTGAACACCTCTTTCTCCAACCTGTGTGTCATAGCCTTTAGGAAGCAACGTAATGAAGCTATGCGCGTTGGCAGCAGAAGCAGCAGCTTCAACTTCAACCATTGTTGCATCAGGCTTTCCGTAGAGTATGTTCTCAAGTATAGTGGTGGCGAAGAGCGCAGGTTCTTGATTCACTAATCCAATTTGTTCTCGCAAAAACTTAAGCTGAAGAGTCTTTATCTCAACACCATCCAACAGAATCTGCCCTGCTCATCAGAAAACAAAAAAACAAAAACCAAAAAACAAAAGTTACTATGATCCATTCACTAGCCAAAGACTCGGATAGAAAGAGATGATAGTTTTATATTCAAATTACCATTGTTTGGGTCGTAGAATCTCTCTATAAGGGAAACAACAGTACTCTTCCCAGAGCCACTACCACCAACCACAGCCACAGTCTTCCCAGAAGGGAAGAAAATGGAGAAGTTTCTGAAGATGATAACATCAGGACGTGAAGGGTAGCTAAACGTCACATCTTTAAACTCAATGTCTCCACGAACTTGGTCCAAGCATTTACCATCCAACGGGTCTTGGATTATCGTTGGTCTCTGGTTTATAATCTCCATCAACTTGAAACCAGCAGCTTTACCTTTACTAAACGCTCCAAGATTGGAGAAAGATTGTCCCAAGCTCCTAAAACAACATAAACAAAACAAGATAAGCAAAAAAACACCTCTAGACAAAAAAAACACAGTTTAACGTTCTGTTTCTCACATTCCACCAACAATGGCAGAGAATATAGCAGTGAATGCCTTTCCTCCATCGGTTGTTCCACTCCGGATGAAAACTCCGGCGTACCAGAACACAAGAGCCCATGACATACAAGCTATCCCATAAGTACATCCTAAACCCAATCCTTTAGCCATCCCTGCTTTGTAACCAAGCTTAAGAGTGTACTGAATGGCATCAGAATACGAGCTCAGGGCCTTGCTCTCTCCAACATAAGAGTAAACAGTTCGAACTTGAGCAATTGCCTGTAACCAAAAATAAATAAATTAAACTCTGTTTCTTGGTAATTTTTGGAACAGAAAGACAATGATTGACTTAAGCTTTGACCAAAGAAAAGTGAAAATTTAAAGGTTAATTATTAGTTAAAATCACTGTTTAAGTCCTTGTTGGGTTTAAAGAGAAGAAAGAGAAACACAATCATTAGAGGGATCAAGTACAAAGAGCAAGCCTAAGAACAGTAGAAAGCATTACGTCGAACAGTTGGTGGTCATTAAAAAATCTACAAAAGATATGATTTTTTTACCTGCTCGGCTATAACGCCGGCGTTAGCATAAGATTCACGGCTCTTGGAAGTGATTCCGGTCAGTGTATAAGCGTATAAACCTCCGGCGAAAGCGATTCCGGGAATCACCGCCACACTCAACAAAGCTAATCTCCATGCTGACACAAACCCAACCACAAGCCCCGCCAAAAACGTCGACAAATAATGTATAAAATTCCCAACCTGCAAATTTTTTCAAGAACAAAGCGCACGTTAACTCTTGCTCGCTAACGTGCACCACATGAGGCGCACGATAATTAACCGTTTGCTAACGTAAACGGGCTTCTGATTGAGATCGTTCGGATATTAATGGGACCCGCCGGTAATAAACACGACCTCAAAATACAACAGAACATGTCTAGTACAATTACGGAAGGGCTTTAATCATCAAACCCTAATAAAATAAAATAAAATAAAATAAAATGGAAGAAGCTTTATTATTATTACCTTCTCGCTAATGGCGTCTTGAACAAGAAGAGTATCGGTAGAGACACTGAAGACAATGTCACCAGTTCTTGCATCAGTGTCGAAGAAACCAACGTCTTGTTTCAGAACAGCTTCGAGATACTTCTTCCTCAACGCAGCTACTTGTCTTTCTCCAGAGTACATCCAACATGCAATCTCTGGTTTTGTTTTTGGTAATAATAAAAAAATAAAATAAAAATGGAATCTTTTTTATTAACGGAGTGTAATAAATGTGAGAGAGAGGTGCCGATTTGATGACGGCTTAATGGATACGGACAAAGTAAGAGTCCATGAATCACGTGGACTTGGCTTATCCTCTCTCTCTCTTAAAGATTGAATTTTTTGATCCTATCATATGATTTCTGGTTCTGGGTTTATTGATTGTTAAGTGTAAAAGAAAAAGAAAGTTTGGATTTTTTAATTGACAAACCTGCGTATGAGGAGAAGCACACGACCAAACCCAAGTAGACGAAGTACAGAGCATACTGCAGTTTTTTTTTAAGACAGAACATAACAGATCAGATCTTAGATCTGTTTTTAATTTTATTTTTTTTAAATGAGTTAAAAAAAAAAGAGGGGAAGGAAGAGTTACTCTTGAGACTTCATGTGTCATTTGATGTAAATCCATCTGGTTTTTACCGAATCCGTTAACCATTTCACCGAAGAGTAAGAAGAAGACAGGCATGGAGGAGCCATGAATGATGGCGCCAAGAGTGCCAGTGATCATCAAAAGGTAATCGAATTTGTCTGCGAAGGAGAAGAGTTTGAAGAACGGTAAGCTCTCTTCTTTCTTCTTCTCGGCTTCAGCCGGTGGGACCGGTTTTGTATCCGCCGTTGTTTCTGACATTTTTTGTGGATCGGAAGTTGTGGAGTGAGGAGGAGGGAGAAAGGAACTGAGTTAGAGCGAGGTAGAGACGAGTTGGCTCAGAGAGAGGACGAGATCATTGGGTAAATGGAGGAGAGATCCAGAGATGAGATGGAGAAAGAGATAATAATGGTTGTATAAAAAGGTCTTGGGGGAGAGAAAAACTGACAATAGTTTTGTGAGTTCGAGAACTCTGCACTAGTGTCTTGTTTTGGAGTGATGGAATTAAAAAAAATGGAGAGAGAGAGGGAGAGAGAATGAGAGTGTGGAGAGGAAGGTGTTATGTATATATATAAGAGAAGAAGAGATGCGAGAGAGGGTGAGGGAGGATAGCACATGTGTTGAAGTAGACCAGTGGTCAAAGACTATAAGAGCATTGAGAAATGAGATTGAGAGATTCGTATGTACTCATGGAACAGTAATTTTGCTGTAAGTAATGTGGAGAAAATGAGTAAAAATATGGGCATTTGATATGAAATACTAATATTTTAATGAGTTGATCTGTTTTGTTTTTGAATATATATTAGTTTCCTTACAAAATGGTGACGTATGTATTCAACTAGTAGTTTTGAAACAAATTCAATTTTGGGTTAATTTAATAGTGGTTTTGAAATACAAGTTAAGATAGTTTTCAAACATATATGCAAGTAGAACTCTGATCAAAATATAAAGATTGTATCTCCATTACCCATATTTGGAGTGGAAGGATGTAGATCAATTCCATCAATTTTATCAAAGAAAATTATCATTTAAACTTGAATAGAATAAAATGATCATATTATTACTATAACAAAAACTAAACAAAATATTCAATTACAATCTCTATAATATTAGTTAAGAAGTCAGATTTCAATTTGTCGCGCTCCCATTAATTATTACCACAGTTGATTAGAAAGATATACTTAATGAATTAAATAGTATACTTAATTGTTATTATTAATAAGTTTTATTTAGTAATTTCTAATAATTAGATTTCTAATTTAATTTCTTTTTATGTTTCAAAATAATATATTTAATAAATAGTAAATAGTTATGCAATTTAAAAGAATTTAGAAACAAAACAAATATCTACATGTAATGTGATTTTATGAAAAAAAAAGAATGTTCACAGAAATAATCTTAATATTAAAAAGAACAATGTTCCATTTAAACATAAATTTAAGAAACATAATATATATTTTCAAAGTAACAAAATATTTTATGTATATCTTTTTATTTTATTAGATGACTACAAAAATAATATAAATTGAGACATCTTTTGTTGACTACAAATATTTAGTCATTATTATTGAGATTTTCTTCTTTTTTCATAATACTTATTGTTAAATTTAAAACTTATATACATTCATTTTAGATTTTTTTCCTTTTTGCCTAATATTTTTTTTAGTATTTAGTTTAAATTTTTTCTTTATATTTGTATAACCCAAAATACCCATAATAAATCACCAAGCAAACCAGGATACTTATGTTTAATATTATTTAAAATAAAATAAATTTTATATTTTATACATCTAAGGTATAAAGTTACATAAAATTTACAAAATATTTTGACTATTATCAATACTGATATGTGCTTATGAACTTTTAGTACTTCAACAGTTATGTTTGTTTATGCAAATTCTTACTCATCGTTACTTTTTCTTTATTAGTATTTTGACAATCAACACATATCAAATTATTAAAATATTAAAAAACACAATTACAAATCTAAGATGAAAAACTGAACTATTGAAATTAATAAAAACTAATATATTTGGCTTAATTGGAATAAAAGCTAATTGTACTTCAATTTAAAAGTATTTTTGTAACTCCACTACTCAAAAATGAGTAATGTACTAATCCAGATTTTTATATTTAAAATCAAAGGTCTAACTTGTGACAAAAAAAAATATAAATAAAAATAAAAAATCAAAGGTCTAACTAAAATATAATAGATGAAATGCCTATAGAAAAATAATAATCAATTCGACTATATATAACCACATCCTAACTAAAGTAACATAAATAATTATTTAAAATAAATTATCTATAAATTATTTAAATAAAAATATTAATTAATTATTATAATATATTTATATTTGTATATGTGTATGAACACGGGAGAATCACCTACTTTTAACAATGAAGAAATAGAATAAATCTATTCCATTTTCTACAAATTTTTATTTCCTTTTCGCTGTAAACCATCTATGTTCTGAGAATTCATCTGTTTCTTTTTTTTTTACATAGACTATCTATATAACACAAGACTCAAAAATCACTAGGCGATAACTAGATATTTTTTATACAATTAGTGACTAGGCATATTTATATTATATTTATTTTATATATTTTATATTTATATTAGTTATTTTAACTTTTTGTATTTAAATAAAAAATTATTTTGATAAAATTATAAAAACTAACCATACAATAATAAGATATTAGAAAAAAATGTAGATTGACACACTAACATTATTGTTTGATTTGAAAGATTTAGATTGGTTTAAATATATTTTAACCAGCTTGAAATAGTTTAAACCAACATCAAACATATAAATCAGATTCTTTTTAAAATCATTTCAGCTATGACTATTTTACCATCTAGACCAATTTTCAAAACATAAATATAACATTGGAAAATTTTCTCAAATATAATTTTTTAAGTTTTTATCATAAAAATAGACCTGAAAAATTAAAATGATCAAATTAGTATTTTTTATTTTGAAAATTTCAATTTTTTTTTTAAATTTGAAATCTTATCCTCAAATCCCTACTACTCAACTATAAACAAAAGATCTAAGATTAGTTAACCCAAAGGATATAAATGTATATTTACTTATTTTTGATAAAAAAATTTATATATATTTTGGTCATTTTTATTTTAAAAGTCTATATTTGCGACTAAAATTTTTTTAGGTATATCTTAAGAAATTTTTCTATAATATCCCTGACTATCTAAATTCTAAAAAGATTTATAATCTACAAGCGAATGAACTTTGTGATGGACTATTAATCATGTAACTAAGGTTCTTTTCCTATTAAGAATGATTTTAAACGAGAAACCCTTCAACTAAGATTGTATCAGTTAAAATTCCTAAATATTTAATGTAAAAGTTCTTAAACTAACTTTATTTAACAAATTAAATCATCTTTCTTTAGTACCAGTAAGCAAGTCGTTGGTATCGGGAATCTTTAGCTTATGAGTTTTTTCCTTAACCAAACTTAACTGGAGAGTTCTAAAAATTTTAAAATATATAATTTTTAATAAGCTCAAGTTTATAAAATTAGCATTATATTTTTTTAATAAGCTCAAATTGATAAAATTAGCATTTCAAACAAAGTAGACAAACATATGACCTATATTCGTTTTAAAATTCACAATAAATACAATACAGTTCTGTACTATCTTCTAAACTATATTTTTTTAATCCAGACCAAAGATGATCACTTATTATAATTCTTTTAGTAGGACTTCAACATATACTCCAAAAAATTCTTAGAAAATGAATTTTTACAGTGAAATGTCAGAGTGCAAAACAATAACAGAAAATGTAAGATACCGGTAGTGCATAGAACACCCAATATACCACCACAAAAATAATCAAAGAAATATAAAAGACGATTAAACTCACTCAACTTAGATTACCGATGATCTCTTCAACCTTATTAACTATGTTTTGGCTTTTCAAATGTTGTGAACTATGTTGGTTCTTCTAATTTTTCTTAAGAATCAAGTTCTAGAAAACACTTGAAAAGTAACAAGCCCTTAAACATCAGCAGGACTGTACACAGAAAAAAAAAACATCATTAGGACAATCTACATCTTCTTCTTCATTGATTGTTTTTTGATCAAAATTTCCAGTTCCTCGAGTTGTGCTTCATCTACCCACTTGAATATATTTGTTAATTGGATACAGAGACGTGTTTATGTATATCAGTCGGAGATGAGTATATTGTATGATTAACGATGCAGTCAACTTAGTCGACATGTTTAGACATGGCCATAGCTCATTTTTCTTGCGAAATTTGTATAAAACATGTAATTAAGAAAACAATACCAAAGTGTATATTATGTGTGTGGATATTAAAGCTAATTAGCTCATCTATTTTTATGCTTCATATGAAGTTTTAAATTTATAAATTTGAGCTATTAAATATTTACATAACTTTTATTGTATGTCTATTTTAGTTTTAAAATACCTTCACTAAGTTGGGTTAGATTAAAAATCCATAAGTTTAATATTTACGGATATCATTCGTTTGTTCTACCATTATTGTAGAAAAATATCTAATCCGTCAAATAAAATTAGTTTAATTTTTTTACGTTTGATTTTTAAGTTATGAGTTTTACTCAAAACAAACTTAGTTGAATGATTTTCTTGTTAAAATCCTATTAAAAGGTATTTTCCACAAGTTTAATAATGTATATGGATCTCGATCAATAATACCATACAATTTATCATTTATATTCTTTTATGTATATTTAATAATAACAATATAATTATGTTTTAAAACATTTGGAAAGAGTTTCCATGGCATATAATCCACATATAATCCGTTAAATAAAGCCAAATTTTTTTTAAAAAAATTATGTTAGATTTTTAGGTTAGGAGTTTTACTGATCTAAACAAATTTAGTTGAAGGTTTTTTGTTAAAAATCCTATTAAAAGTATATTTGCACAAGTTTAATAATGTGTATGGATCTCGGCCAATAATATTATATAGTACTTTATCATTTATACTCTTTTATTTATATTTTAATATCTATAGAAATTATGTTTTAAAATATTTGGAAAGAGTTTCCATGATATTTAGTCCACATTTGAAAACTTTAATATATGAAACTATTTTTCGATTAGGTAAAACGGAAATTTATGAGAAAACTTATGTTTACATTGGTAAAGAGTTAAAAACATGATTTTTTTTTACAACAATATAAAAAAACTCGATTAAAACCATGCTAACCAAACGGAAGGCTCTATTCATATGGACAAAGTAGGAAGATTAACACTTTGCACCTCGTGTAAGAGCATCTGCCACTGAAGTATGAGCTTTGGTACATGCTTGTGTTGAAAGACGCCAAATCCATCTATTTCTTGTTTTATTCCTACAGCATTTCACGATTCATCTCTTTCACTCTCACCTCATATTTACAAGTTTTGTCTTCAAATATTATTTTCCAAATGTTATTTAGTCTCTCGTTCGACTAAACTTTAGAGGCAGAATGCGGTATGTCATTTGCATACAAAACACAACGAATACTAATTACTAACATGCATGATTAGTTCCCTAACCTTATTTTGATGTCCTGCAAAACTGCAAATAAATGGCTAGTCAACAAATATCATCAACATTGATATAATACATTTTGTGAGATTGCCATTTTTACACAACTTAAAAAATGTATCATTATCATTACACAAAACTTTTATGTTTAATAGAGATTGCATTATTCGTCAACTAATGAAATCGTACATATACATTAAGTTCTCGCTCCATCAAATGTTCGTCAACACAAACATAGAAACTTGCCAAGTCACCATAAACACCACTGGTTAAAAATGTATAATTTTGTTACCAAAATTATTTCTTTGTTAATAAAAAAAAAATATTTCTCAAAAAGTTAATTTGTTGTTTTCCATGAAAATGTAAAGAGAATAATGAATTCTATTGTAACGTCTTAGCCTTTTTTCCTTCACTAGCTTTTCAGTATATTTGTACATTATTTACCGTTTCATTATTTGTTTGCTCGTATGCTCAAACTTGTAACTCAAAATTATCAGAAAATTCATTGGCTGGTCATTTGGATCACTGAGTGTTTAGTTAAATGCTTCTTCAATTCTATCAACTATTTAAATCTTTTCATATAATCTGGTATGTACGTACGTAGTAACTTATATTACATTTGTTTATGTATATCTTAGGAATTTAAATATGTATTATAAGAAAAGGTGTGGGAATAGATGGTGTAGTCAGATGCTTCTTAAGTTCTATAAACTTTCTAAAGCTTTTCACATATACCACTGGCTGATATCTATTATACTCATAATAAAAGTGCAAAAATGGCAACAAAACAGAAGTAGCTAAAGTGAAAAAAAAGAGTCGCTGGATGGTATAGTAATTATAGATTTACAACCAACTAAAAGTGACTTATAGATTCGGTTATGAATGCAAGAGCAGACCATGTGAAGTGGTTGTCTTTTTGTGTTGCTTTGGTGTAGACCAATGGCACCTCACGGCTTCAACGATGTTTCGTTTATCCCATTTAACTATTTTATATACACAGCAAAATCTAGAGATATACATGCAACCAACCCTGAAATAAATATTAATATGCATATGAATATAGATATAGATATAGATAGAACGGTCTTGTAATAATAGTGTACGACGATGTGATTTAATAATCGTCAGAAGTATGGTATTGATCGTAAAGTTTTTATTATGTATTTATAAAGATGTTGGACATTAAAGATATCGTTTGCTATATCAGACTCATATATGAATTTTGACTGAAAATACGAAACCTTGATCCACAGACATAAGCCTTTGAGATTTGAAGTTTAATAACCAATACTATCTATTGTCGAAACTCTTAGCAATTGTCCAACCATCCGAACTAAAGAATATTAAAATTTTCATTAGGCGATCAGCCCAATTTGATTGTGATGATAAACTTCGATACGAATATTCATGTTTGGAAAAATTAAATATCCGTTTGAGTATATAAATTTATATTCATGACAACACACATATATATACATTATATAAATAAAGTGAGAAATAATTGTCCACACATTTTGTCTGTTAAGAAAAAAACAATAATTGTCCACACATGTGCTTGCGATATTGTACAATATTCAATTCTTGCATGATGAGGGTATATATGTTTGTGTATATACGCATATACGTTAATGGAATCATGATTAACATGTAATTAGATAATTGTAACTAAATCTGCCATGTTAGTGGTTAGTATGGATGCACGATCAAAATTTGATTTATGTTGTTTTGTTTTGCTCTTGTTATTAAATATGTTTGAATTGTCTTCTTTTGTGTGTTTCTGTTGATATTCTATATATATGACCGCGATGTTAAATAATACATAAGATTAGGTCAAAATGTTTTTGCAAACATATCAAGAAAACACACAGAACCTACAAACATCTCTAAGTAAAATGATGGTAAGAGTTAACATTTGATTGATGTAAAAAAGAGAGATTTTGATTCTAAAGAAATTTCTCAGTATGAGGAGATGATTCGACGGTTGGTTCCTAGCTCTTTCCAGCTAGAGGATGAAAGAGTGTGGCTCCCTAATTCAATGGCGTGTACTCGACGAAGTCTGGATATGCTATTGTCAAGTTCTGTATTGGATCAAATTTGGACCTTGCCTTTGATTGGAAAAAGTGTATTTAGCAAGTTAAAACCTCCCCAAAAATTAGGTATTTTCTTTGGAAAGTCAAGAGCAAGGTCTTCCTGGTTGGGTCTCTTCTTGAGAATAGAGGTTTAAATGTCTCATCTTCTTGTCGTCGCTGTGGCGCGCAAGAGACAGAGCTTCATGTGTTGCTGAAATGTCCCTATGCAATGAGAATTTGGGAATTGGTTCCGAGCATCCACAAGCCATCCCAGCTTATTGGATCAATCTCTTAACTGCTGCAGCAATGTCGTAGTATGGTCTTCCTCCCCAACTGGTTTAGGTTCAACCCCACTTTATTCTTGGGTCTTCTGGGTCCTATGGACTAATAGAAATAAACTGGTGTTTGAGAATTTGAATTTCTCGGAGGAAATGTCTGTTTTGAAAGCGATTTAAGATGCTAGAGCTTGGAAGGCTGCTTAGACTCATGTCGAAAAGCCTTCTTTACCACGTTTTGTGGGTCTTTGCTTACCTATGCCAAATGTTAATTCCTATACATGGACCTCATTCTCCGATGCAGCTTAGGATTCCACTACAGGCAATTGCGACTTAGACTCGCAGCTTCGTGACTCTACGGATGCTTGTGCAGATCAAGGTTTTTCTCACCGCCGTTTCATTCCCTCAGCTCTTGTGGCAGAGGCACTGGCGGTTAAGGCTGCAATGATGGCAGCTATCTCTTCTCAGGTCTGTAGCCTTCAGGTTTTCTCAGACTCAAATTCTCTCATCACGCTCTTGTACTCTCAGGGATTTGATGTTAGCTTGAAAGGTATTCTTCATGATATCAAGATCCTGAGTTACTCTTTCAAATCTATCTCCTTTTGTTTTGTACCGCGTTTAGCAAACTGTGTTGCTGATTCTATAGCGAAGTCAGCTTTGTTTTGTCTACTTCCCTCTGTTATTTCTACAGAGTAGTAACTCTTCTACGGTTATCTAATATATTTCGTTCAAAAAAAACTAATGTGTGGTTATTAATTATCTATAAATATTGTGGAACTTTCAAATGATCGCCGATGTTAATTTATTGTGTTGAATCGACACTGTTGATAAACCCTTATATATGAACACGAGTATATTTAAGACGTCTCGGACCTGTATATATCTATGAGTTGTCTATTACCATCCATGTAATATATTCCTCTCGATCATAAGTCACTTTCTCCAATGGGTTGTTCCGATCAATTTGTTATTTGGTCGCTTCCGTGTGACTTAATTTTATAAATATCTGGACGTAAATGAGTATGCATTTCTTTGGTGTGGATATAATTTTAACTTACATGCATGATGGATGTAAGAAATAATTATGCATCAGATGAGAAAGTATTTCAATCCTTTATATACTAAATCACAAGTCACTTCACCAATTGTATTATGACACATGGCTAATCAAAAATAATCAATTAAACAAAATAATGCAAAAAAATCAAGCAGTTAGATAAACGTAAAAAACAAAAGTAAAAAACAAAAACCTTAACCAACAAAAGAAAATGTTACACTTTAAACTGCAAAAAAAAAATATATCCCTAGATTCTCTCTGATCACTACCACCTCGTTCAAAGAAAAAATCATGTTCATCTATATAACTGTTCATCTTCTTAATTAATTTCAGTCAACTAATTTGATTCTTTTATTTGTTCATATTCTCTCTTTTATTCATAGTTTCCGTTTGCTTCATCATTTTTTGAGGATGCTTTTGAATGTAGAAAACCATAGCATTGTCAACAACAATGAAGGTAATAATAAGTATATNTGTTATATAAATGATTTTTAAAGGTAGATAATAATACTTTCTCTTTCTTTAACAAACAAAAAAATTGAGTATTTACAAGTTTGCGTCTTTTTTCAAGAGCTTATTCGTAGGAAGACAAAAGGCAGTGGACTTGAGAATTTTGATACTTTTGGTTTAGTTAACCATGGTAAACTTTCAATATTTGTAAGTTTTTTAGTGAGAATATTTAGTTTATCTACTCTATTAAAATAGAGTCACTATTTTTATCTACTACAAAGAAGTCATATATGACCATTTCATTAATTACTTAGTATGACATATTAAATTATTTAGGTTAATCAATCAAATATATATCATATATGCTGAAAATAATATATCTACATTTTATTTTTAGTTATAACAGAATCGGTTGAGAGAAAATCTAACAAAATCTTATTAAAAGTTTAAATATTGTTTTATTAATTAACATAATAATGAATTTCTTAATTAATAATATCATACTATAATATATTAATATTAATTAAAATTTCACTATAATAACAAAAAAAAGAATCCTATGCTATTTTATAAATTTCATATTATAGTCTATGTTATATTAAAATAGAGCTGCAATATGAATTAAATAAAATAAATAAAGTTGGTAAATGAAACTTTATTTTAAAATTTATTTCACTTAAATTTAAAAAATAATTCCCATTAAAAGGATTAACATCATAAATTATGTATATTTTTTATACAAAAATGTTAGCATAACTTTAAATTTTTACTATATCTTATTTTTTACTTAATTTAAAACTCACAAAAACATATTATCTAAAATAATTATATAAAAAATACAATTGTATATAACTAAATTTTAGTTCATGTGTTATTTAAAAAAGATAGAATATCAGAAACTTTTACTAATTCAGAAGATATTAGTGAAAATTATTTTTAACTGAAAATTTAATATTTTTATTATAAAATAATATGTTGAGAAAATATAAAAATATAAAAACATTTTATATTAATAATTTTGAATAACAAAGTTAATAATTAAAGAATATTATATATTAATAATGTTGAATAAAAACCTACACCAATTATATTATAAATTTACACAATATATAACATAAAAATATTGATTATATATTTAAAACATTTACATTAATATTAAATATCTTTTTAATAATAAAAATATACCCGCACGAACGTGCGGGTAAAAACTCTAGTAAATTATTAAATTTCTTGCAAGTCGGACTTTTGTAATGAGCCTTAAAATGGTTGGGTCTAATTGACACACAAAACTCGGCCCAGTAGTCCAGAACAAAGCTGTATTACATAAATCCTGAAAATTGCATATGTATTTTACGACACAACGAAAAAGGATACTCATAAATTTAATATTTGTCTCATTTATAAATATTTATTTCACAAATTATAGAAGTTTCTCCCAAATTACTTATTTGTTTTCACCATTCTTACTCAGTAATTAGGTGTTTTGCCCGCATTTGCGGGCTTAATAATTTTACTAATATCTATAAATAAATATATAATCAAGTTATGTAAATTATAATAAATTATTGTTCATAGACTCAAAATATTTAATTATAAACTAAAAAAATTCTTTTTATTTATAAAATTTTTATCATCATATAAACAATTTTCCTTACACAACTTATATTTGAAAATACTCATAAACTTGAAACATTTAGTAATAAATTAATATCGTTTTTTGACATAAAAAAGTATAAAAAGTTATGTTTAATAATTTTTTGGATAACACAATATAAATAATCTATACATAAATTCTTTGCAAATTGATTTTTCATAATTAACTATATATTAACAAATAGATTTATTTTTTCAACGTTAATAAAGACTTTATAACACAATATAAAAAATTTAGATAAAGATAATTATCAAATTCATGAGATTCATTTTTAAATTTAGAATTAATTATATGTTAACAAATATAATTATTTTTCAAGGTTGATAAAGACTTTATCACATAATATAAAAAATAAGGCTATTTATCAAATAAATGAAATTCGATTTGAATTTATAATTAATTATATATTAACTAATATAATTATTTTTCAAGGTTAATAAAAACTTTATAACCCAATATAAAATAGTTTTAGATAAAGATAAATCTAAAATCATTGAAATTCGTATTTTAATTATCATTATTCATTAAAGATATAAACGATATTAACCGTTCTAACTTTCAACGTGAGAGCTTTCAACGTGAGAGCTTTCTTGCAAAAAATCATTCACAAATAATAGTATAGATTACCTAAATCACAGAAAGTTACAAATTAATCAGCAAACTCACTTAAGTTTATAATTAAAAATATATTTTTAAGATAACAATCTAATACAAAAGAATTAACATATTTTCAAAAAATATAATATTATTAACATAAATTCTTTTTATTTTATTTTATAATAAATTATTAAAATATGAAAATAAGCAAAATAACCTAAAATCATGGAGAAGTTGACAACTACGTAAATTTTTACTTCTAAAATAATAATTGAATAATATATTTTTTAAGATAACAATCTAATACAAAATAATTAACATATTTTCTAAAAATATTATATTATTAACATAAATTCGTTTTTATTATATACTAAATTATTAAAACATGAAAATAAGTAAAATAACCTAAAATCATGGAGAAGTTGACAACTAAGCAAATTTACTTATAATAAATTATTAAAATATGAAAATAAGCAAAATAACCTAAAATCATGGAGAAGTTGACAACTAAGTAAATTTTTACTTCTAAAATAATAATTGAATAATATATTTTTTAAGATAACAATCTAGTACAAAATAATTAACATATTTTCTAAAAATATTATAATATTTTCTAAAAATATTATATTATTAACATAAATTCGTTTTTATTATATACTAAATTATTAAAACATGAAAATAAATAAAATAACCTAAAATCATGGAGAAGTTGACAACTAAGCAAATTTACTTCTCAAATAATGTTATAGATATTTGTAATATTATCCATGGGTACATTATATTTCAGTTCTAACACATTGATAATTACTTTTTGAGATTTATATATTATTGTACCTCTTTTACCAGCTTCGTATTTTGTTCCTTTAGTTTTATCTATCTATACTATTATTTGCGAAGTGATTTTTCGCAACGGAGCTCTCACTTTAAAAGTTAGAGTGGCTAATATCGTTTATACACTTAATGAATAAATTATATAAATTAAGTATATATAAAAACGAATTTAAATTTATTTTATTAGATAATTTATTTTAATCACTAACAATAAGAGTTATCCAAAATCAAAAATATATTTTATTTTAAAAAGATAATTCCTATATATATTGTATTGTTATCTGAAAACTATATTTTCATAAAATATTTAAAATTTTAAAAACAGAAAACAATAATTAATATTAATTAATTAAAATTCTTAATTTTATATAATTGAAAAAATAATATTGAATAATTTTTAATAAAAATAAAAAATTTTGAAACTATCTTTGATAAAATATTTAAAAATTCAAAAGCAGAAAATAAATAATTAAATATTAATTAATTAAAATTCATAATTTTTATAATTGAAAAAATAATATTTGAATAATTTTAAGATTAAAAATTTTCAAAATGAAAACACAAATAATAATATATGCTTATAATTTTAATCAGTAATATATTTAATTAGTATATATAATTATAAAACACTTAAGCCCGCATGGCGAACAAAACACCTAGTTATGAATAATAAACAAGTACTCAAAGGCTAAAGCTCCTACCTATATAGCGAAAATGGAAAAAGAAAATACTGTTACTTGACCAAAATAATTAAAAAAATACTGATACCGATAGGCCAAGTGGCCAACGACAATAGATAAAGAATAAATAATGGATAAATAGTAAATAGGTGGGTTTGGTTGTTTCTGCACCCCTTCTCTCGAGCAAAGCATCTTGTTTATGTTATAAAATATCATATAAATATTCATATGATTATTGTTTAAAGAGATTCAAGATTGGGTTGTGGCCAAAATCGGGGCATGTGATGTGTTGAAAAAGCTGTGGTCTACGGTTTATTGCTACTATAATTATTTGTAATCCATTGATGGAATGTTTTATATAATGCTTTTGCAAAGCTTCTATTCCAACATAACGAAGATATCGTGGTACAATTTCAACGAAGTGCCTTTTACTTTTTGAGGAAGCATCGATGTTTGGTAGGGGACACGACACGATATACAGTAACAACAAACACCCCTCAAACAAGTTTCACTAATTTAAAAGGCTGATTGTCACTAGATATTTACATTGCTTCTAAAGGTTGATTGGTTGGTCTGATCATTGACATAAACAGAGATCATGTTGAGCATATTTTGTTATAATGATCCATGTACATAATACATTGTATATGACGAATTAAACTCGTGGAGATGCATTTTTTGACGTAAACCCATTTTTTACTAAAAGGAATTAATATGAAGAGAATTAGGTCTTGTATCATATCTATAGACTATAGGCTATAGTTAATCAAATGGATTTTTTTGTTGTTGTTTGCCGAACTTAATGAACTTTTTAAAAAAAAAAAAAAAAAAAAAAAAAAAAAAAAAAAAAAAAAAAAAATAAATAAATAAACCGGGCCTCGTGGTCTAGTGGTAAAGGAACCTCGGCTGAGGTGCCCGCCATCACGAGTTCGAGCCCCGGCCACAGCGGATTTAACATGGTTTCCGTTTGGCCTTCAGGACTCCTTCGGGGGATAGTCGGGTCTCTAAATAAGCCCCGGACACCTGAGTTATCAAAAAAAAAAAAAAAAGAAAGAAAGAAAATAAAGCATCGGCTAGTTTAGTGACCTTTTTCATTTTCTCTTTATTGTAGGCACAACTTTATTAGTTGTTAAAGGTACTTAAACACACAGCAAAAAGATTCGACTGTATGCAATGCTTTTTATTTATAGATACACCATCTATTTAGAGAATGATAATTACCACATTCAATAAATAATTCTGATTATAATGGAAGTTAGTACGTGGATTATTTATATAAGTTGATTCAACCAACTCATACATGTTTGGGAATTATTATTGTTTGCCTTTATATGGGTATCGTAGGGTCCAACATTAATCACTTTTCCTTTGATACAATTATAATAAATTAGTTTGTCTTGGTGCCATTGTCACCTTTGAATCACACTCTTATATCCCATTTTCTAAGAAATTCAATCTAATACTTTTTCATTATGCAGAGAAAGATCGCTTATTATCTTATGCTTTATTTTATTGGCCACCTTCCGTGATATTAGGACCGACGTCCCTAACCTATTTTTCTAACTAGGGTTATGTACTTCAAATCAAAATGACAATAGATACACATCAATGATCAATATTAACATGGTTAAAACACATATAATTTTGTAAACAAAACGTCAACTACCTCTGCCTAATTTTCTCTTTGAAATGAGGCGGCTCATTTTTCCTAATATGATAAAATTTACAATTGAAGTTTTCATAGATATCATATATATAACCATTGCAATCTACATCAGTCTTGTCTTCTTCGTTTTTTTGGCGTCGGGTATATAGACATATTGACTAATGATGATCAAAGATAATACCATATTTGTAAGTTTTCGTAGCCGTTGTCATGCAACATTTAAATTCTATAGTTAGAGAGACATTTATTATAACATGAAAATTTGTAAAACTTGATAAAATGCAATGCAAATCAACAATGGATTGATCACGAGTTCACTATTTCGAAAGTGTGCAAAATATGTTGATTGTTTTTGAAGATCACCAAATCACCATAAGTTTTTTCGCGTTTTATTTTCATTCACACATCTCATTAGATGACAATTCAGGGTACTGAAAACCCACTTTTAGTTTGATCATCCTCGAAAATATTATATATATATATATATAACGAAGTAAGAAAATTATATAGCGATGATAACAAATTGAAGGAAATGATGATATACCCAAATTAAAGGTTTAATGATGCAATGCACGAGAAAGAGAGAAAGCCTTTAGAACATGCATTCCCTTTAACCTGTTATCATCGGTGGTGTTTTAATCTCACGACCCTTTACACTAAAATGTATCATCTTTTCCTCATTGACATTGCACACCCAAATCCTTTTTCTGAATAAGTTAAATAAATCTATCCGCATTACGAGCCAAAATATTATATTACACATATATAAATATTTCTTTCCGCCAATGTGTTAGTACATGTATAAAAAGATAAGTAGCCAAAATACGTTAGTGAGAACAACGTTGACAAATAAGACAATGGCAATAACATTGTTAACCAGTGGTTCGAATTATCAATCTCGAGATTGAATCGTTTATTGTCCTAGACAAAAACTAAACAAAGGAAGTGTCTTAGACCAAATCCAAAACCTTGCAGCTAGTTAATAACCAGTCATGTATCAGTGCTAAACAAAGTCGGGTTATAGTCGAGGAACAAAAATATGCTTCACAGCCAAATGATTATACACACAATTGTACAATTCATACGCTACTATCAACGTGGATAGTGTAATACAGGTTATAAAAACATTGCATATATATTAATATATATAAAGGCAGGTTTCAACAGAGCGAGTTCTAGAGGCTTCTAGCTTCATCTAAAAGTCCATACATATTCAATACTAGGGGTGGGCATTTTATCCGATACCCGAACTCGTACCCGAAGCCGACCCGAAATATCCGAACCGAAGTAGCAAAATATTCGAACAGGTATTGAATTAAGAGAGTTTGGATATAACGGGTAATACCCGAACCCAAACGCATATCCGAAGATAACCGAACATATGTATATATACCTATTTATTCCTAGTTTATTTGTCTCCTTTTATTAAAAATATTTATATTAATGTTATATATAGTTTAAGATCAGGTAATATATATATATAATTGTAAAAAAAAGTTGATTTGTTACTCATTTGAATAGCATATTAAGCTTCTTATTTCATATTTCAAACAAAATTTACATTCAAAATTCAAAAATAACAACCAAAATAATGATTTTTATTTTCAATAATTTATTTTCAAAATTATTAATCGTCTAACTTATTAAACATTTTAAAAACAGTTAAGTTAATAGTTAAATTTTAAATACATGAAACTTAAGTAATAAAGAATTTGAAACTTTTATTTCAAAATCTAAATATCTGAACCGACCCGAAATAACCGAACCCGAACTAAATATATCTGAACCCGACCTGATATATAAAAATACCCGAACGGTTCTAAACCCTAATACCAAAATACCCGAAAATCCGAAATACTCGACTTAAACCTGAACGCCCACCCCTATTCAGTACTGAGAAGCTCTCTTCTCATGCAGCAATCACGGACTTGGATAAGAGTATACTGAAGTCTCCATACTTCTCTCTTGCAACGAAAACCGTATTATTCAAAATGTTTTTCCCATCTAACACCAATCCCACACCACTACACCGAAGACCTATAAACATCACTAGATTCAACAAAAAAATAACAATCTTAATGGGCTTTAAGGCCTTAGGCCCATAACAAATTACAGGCAAGATACTATGGGCCTATTTTTTTGTCTTCTCAAATATTCTTTTACAGTAAATTTCTAACTTCGGTTTTGCCCTAAAACCTCTGTTCATCGATTTTGCCTCTCAAAAATCAAAACTTGTTCTTACTACGGAGCCGCCATTGAAGGACCTCCATCCAAACCTCCTCTGCTTCAAAGGGTACTCTAAAGTTCCAATTTTTATTTTTGCTTCTAACAAAAAATTAAAGTTTCTAACTTTTTTTTCTTCTCTTTACTCACAGCTCAACAAAAAGAAAATGTCTGCAAAGTGGCGAGCTCTCCAGCATCGCCACCGTTACACATACAGTGCCATCGTCTTCCCAACCTCCTTCACCTCCTCTCTAACCCAATCCAGTTTATCCCACTCCTGTCCCAAGCTCTACTCCGACATCGAAGAGTTGGCTTCGTTAAACTCAACCTACGCGCAAGTTAACCACGCCAAGAGAGTCGTTACCTCGTTCGGTGAAGTTATCTCGAAGACCCATGAGGAAGAAAGTGAGAAAGAACCAGTCTTTATACGTGAAGCTGTTAAATTTTACTTGGAGATTCTGTTCATGGAGAATTCACAGCCTCTTCATAGGACTCTTGTTTCAGCTTTGGCTAAAACCCGTAAGTTCCATTCGGTGATTAGTTCGTGTTTTAGAGAGCTTTGTGATGAGTATGGTGGTTTGGAAGACGGTGGGAAGAGATTCTGTGTGTCTAGAGTTGCTTTGTCTGTTATGGGAATGCCTAAGTTGGGTTACTTGGTTGATATAATTGAAGATTGCGCGGTTTTGGTGGGTTGTGATGTTGTTTCGGGGTTGAATGGTATTGTTTTAGAGACTGAAGCTTGTGCTAGACCTCCTCCTACTGTTATGGAGCAGTGCCAAGAGGCTTTGTCTTGTTCTTATTACTTGTTTCAGAGGTTTCCTTTGAAGTTTAAGGGTGCGAGTATTATGGAAAAGGTTTTTGCTGTTCAGATAAGGATATTGAAGTCGGCGGCTTTCTCTAGGGACTGTTGTGTGGCTGCTGGTGTGAGTTTCTGTGCTGCTTTACAGGTTTGTCTTGAAGAGGAAGAGGTTGGGTTGTTTATAGCTCAAGGTATATTTTGCTGGAGTGGTGGTGTCGTTGAGTTAACTGATATTGTTGGTAAGATTCCATTTGGTGGGGATATTTGTTCTGAGATCAGAAGCTTTTCATCTTTGAGTAGACTCTGCTTGATCAGAGGGATTCTTACAGCAGTTTCTAGAGGTGTTCTGGTTTCCTCTAACGGTGATTGTGATCACAAAACTATTCTGTACGATGGAATTTTGCCTGAGCTTTGTGATTTATGCGAGAACCCTATTGACAGCCATTTAAACTTCCACGCATTAACTGTTATGCAGATCTGCTTGCAGCAGATCAAGATGTCTACGTTAAATGATTTGGCAGAAGATTATGATCCAATGCCAGACAGCAAGGTATCCCGGGTGCTTAAAATTATATGGAACAACTTGGAGGACCCTTTGAGCCAGACAGTCAAACAGGTTCATCTCATGTTTGACCTCTTACTAGACATTCAAACCACCATTCACCAGACGTATGATAAAGTGGAAGTAAAGGAATCTTTGCTGAAGATTGTCAGTTATCTTCTTCGTCTGGGACCACGGTGTAAGGGAAGGTACGTTCCATTAGCATCCTTGACGAGGCGGTTAGGTACAAAGACTTTGTTGGATATGAGCCCTAACCTATTGTTTGAGATGGCAAATGCATATGTTGATGATGATGTCTGCTGTGCTGTCACATCGTTTATAAAGTGTTTCCTTGAAATGTTGCGTGATGAATGCTGGGGGAGTGAAGGTGTGGAACAGGGCTATGCGATTTATCGACAGCATTGTTTGCCTCCTTTTCTTTACGGGCTTGCTTCTGGAATGTCGAAGCTCAGGTCAAATCTTAATACTTATGCAGTACAAGTTTTACTGGAACTGGATGTAGATTGTATATTTCCTTTGCTTGGTTTGATATCAATTGAACCGAGTGAGGAAGAGACCAAGCTGATCTACACGGAGTTGAGTAGCATTAGTATGGAACTGACAGTTGAGCAGAAAGTGGCTGTTTTAGTGTCACTGCTCAAAGTTTGTCGTACACTTGCATTCCTTGAAGGAGATATTGAACAAAAAGGAAGTACTGATGATGCATTTGCATTTGTGAAAATTAAGGGTATTGAGTTAAAAGTTCCCGTTGAGTGGCTAAAAATGGCGTTGACCCACGTTGATGAGTCTGTTCGTGTTGATGCTGCAGAGACACTCTTCTTAAACCCCAAGACCGCTAGTCTTCCATCTCCCTTTGAGCTCTATCTCATCAAGGAGGCTGTTCCCTTGAACATGAGGTCATCTTCTACAGGTTTTCAAATGAAATGGACCAGTTTGTTTAGGAAGTTTTTTTCTCGAGTTCGTACGTCGCTGGAGAAGCAGTATAAGCTAGGAAGCTGGCAACCACGTCTAGCCAACGGAAACAGTGAAACATGTTCGAATAAAAAAGTTGACGAGGATGCAGTCCTACGAGCAGAGAGTCTGTTCAAGTTTATGAGGTGGCTGAGTTCGTTTTTGTCTTTGTCTTGCTACCCTTCTGCTCCTTACAGGAGAAAAATAATGGCGACGGAGCTTATACTAATCATGATTGAGTTCTGGCCTATCGTGCCTTCTAAGGACCTCACTTCGCATCTTTACCCATACTGTGATATTGTCACTTCGCATGATTCAACTTTATTACTGGTGGGATCGATTGTTGATAGTTGGGACAGGCTTAGAGAAAATGCTTTCCGTATATTGCTTCATTTTCCAACTCCATTTACCGGCGTTTCAAGTGAAGACATGGTTCAGACCATTATCCCATGGGCCAAACATCTAGTCTGCAGTCCACGTGTACGAGAGAGTGATGCAGGCTCTTTGACTCTAAGGCTTATCTTTAGAAAGTACGTTTTGGACCTTGGATGGATAGTCAAGGTTTCCACCGATGTTGTTTGTTGTCAAAGAGAGTGTGAAACCACGAATGGGTTTTATCAGAACTCCAAGCCCGCAAAGTATCCTGTGATTGAGTATATCAAATCACTGATTCATTGGCTTGATACTTGTGTGAAGGAGGGTGAGCATGATCTCTCCGAAGCATGCAAAAACAGTTTTGTTCATGGGGTATTACTGGCTTTGCGCTATACTTTTGAGGAATTGGATTGGAACTCAAACGCAGTGTTATCTAGTATGTCAGAGATGAGAGAGGAACTGGAAAAGCTTCTTAAACTGGTGACGCGAATAACTACATTAGCACTTTGGGTGGTTTCTGCAGATGCTTTGTGTTTGGATGAGGATATGGATGACATAGTAGATGACGATAGTTTCTTGCCAGATGTTCAAGATGATGCTGCTACTGCTCTCTCAAAGGAACAAAAGGATACACATCCAAAACCTGTGCAAGAAACAATACAATCAGAACAGGTTGTTATGGTTGGTTGTTGGCTCGCCATGAAGGAGGTACTGTTTCTGTCATCTTTCTGACAATTATCCTCACTTTTACATCTTTTCTCTATGTGTGTTTAATGTTTTAATTCCTCGGAGTAGCATTCTAAGATAAACTGTCTTTTTCTTCAGGTGAGTCTTCTTTTAGGGACTATCATAAGAAAAATTCCATTACCTACCAGCAGCCTTGCACCTTTAGAGAATGGTGATCTGGCTTCTGTAGTCCCTGATGATTCAGTGGTAGGAAACTCTGAATCACTGCTTGACCTGAAGCAACTTGAAAAGATTGGAGATCACTTCTTGGAAGTACTTTTAAAAATGAAGCACAATGGTGCCATAGATAAGACAAGAGCTGGGTTTTCAGCTTTGTGCCACCGTTTACTATGTTCTAACGACCCAAGGTAAGATTATAAACTTCTTACGTCCCATGTAATTTGTCCTTCTATTTACTGATTTTTTTGTCTTTGTGTTTTTTTCGTAGACTTTGTAGGTTGACAGAATCCTGGATGGAGCAACTTATGGAAAGAACTGTGGCCAAAGGACAAACAGTGGACGATTTGTTAAGAAGAAGTGCAGGAATCCCCGCTGCATTCATTGCTATGTTTCTCTCAGAGCCAGAGGGTTCTCCGAAAAAGCTTCTCCCACAGGCGCTTAGGTGGCTGATAAGTCTTGCAGAGAAGCCTCTCATGGATCCTGTAGAACAGAAAGATTCTGAACATATGGATGAGGAGGTCAATCCCTCTAATCTGCATTCAAGTGAAAAACTTTCAAAGGTCCGTGATGAAGGTGTTGTTCCAACGGTGCATGCGTTCAATGTTCTCAAAGCTGCTTTCAACGACACAAACTTGGGCACTGATACTTCTGGGTTTTCTGCGGAGGCTATGACTGTTGCAGTAAGATCCTTCTCTTCACCATATTGGGAGGTCAGAAACAGTGCCACACTTGCATATACTGCCTTGCTCCGCCGGATGGTTGGTTTCCTTAATGTTCAAAAACGTGGATCTGCTCGGCGTGGCCTGACTGGGGTTGAATTTTTTCACAGGTATGCCTATTAGAGAAAGCCTTCTTAGTTGTCTCTATATTTGAAAATGTGTTCGCATTCACCAGTTAATATTGTGGTAATTTTCGTGAAGGTACCCCTTGTTGCACCCTTTCATATATGGTGAACTAAAGGCAGCGACTGATATGCTCGACACATCTGGTCCATCAGATTCAAACCTCGCAAACCATGTCCATCCGAGTTTATGGCCCATCCTCATTCTTTTATCCAGGCTTAAGCCTTCACCCATTGCAAGTGAATCTGGAGATGACTTGGACCCTTTCGTTTTCATGCCCTTTATTATGAAATGCTCTACTCAAAGTAATCTCCGTGTTCGTGTTTTGGCATCCCGTGCTTTAGTTGGTCTCGTTTCCAATGAGAAACTCCAAAGCGTTCTTCTCAGCATTGCCTCAACATTGCCTTGCAATGAAGTCCAAAGTGGGTCTTTCAATTATCTTCACGGAATATTGTTGCAACTTGGTAATCTCCTAGATACAAACTGTAGAGACCTTGCTGATAACTCTAAGAAGGATCAGATTATTGAACAACTGGTCAATGTCCTTGCAAAATGCACATGGATGGCTTCTCCGTTGCTGTGCCCTTGCCCTATCATCAGTACATCATTTTTGAGAGTTCTTGATCATATGCGGGCTATTGGATGTTCATGCTCTGAAAGCAAAAATCTCAAGGATGTTTACAAGTTGCATTTGGATTTATCTACAAGCTGCTTGGATGCAGAGGCTTCTTATGGTTTCTCCTATTATGACCCTACGATTGCTGAGCTTAGGGAACAAGCAGCTGTATCTTACTTTGGTTGCGTGTTTCAGCCATCTGATGAAGCAGCTGAAGCTTTCCAGATTACTCAAAAACCAAATTCGCCATTGCAAAAAGTTCCTGAGGCATTAGACTTTCCTGATGTTAAAGATAGGCTCCTTCGTTGTATCTCTGATCAATCTTATGAAGTTCGTCTTGCAACACTGAAGTGGTTTCTGCAATTTCTGAAATCAGAAGACTCCAGTCACTCAGAGACGAGCAGTATCTGGCATTGGGCGAGTAACGGTCTCCAGGTGATGTTATTGGATCTCTTGGAGAAGGAGAAGAATCATAGATGTGAGAATTACATTCTGAGGATTCTTTGTCAGTGGAATCTTCTTATGTTCAAAAAAGAATCTGTTGAAGGCATTTATGTTGGTTCATTGAGTTATGATTCGGTGATTCATCTTTGGGGTAAGCTGACTTCTTTATATGAGGGCACAAGACGTGCTAAAACTAGAGGTACACTCATGTCTTGCCTAGCGATTTGTGTGAAGCATCTCACTGGTTTGTTCTTTGACAAAAACGAAGAGGAGCCAAGATTGAGTTGTGTAATTTATTGTGTCTCCTACTTTGTTAACATGATCAAAGAGAAAAGCTCATCATCTGAGCAAGTGAATGTTCGTCAAGCATCTGCAGAGGCTATTATAGCATCCGGTATATTAGAACAAGCGAAGCTCATTGGTCCTCTTGTCTCAAACCACCAAACTCCCTCTGTAAGTAAATTTCAAACCGCTTGTGATGTATACGCGTATCAAATCCTGGAGTTGTGGTTCACTTGCATCAAACTGTTGGAGGATGAAGATGATCTCATCAGGTCAAAACTCGCCACGGATGTTCAGAAGTGTTTCTCCGCTGCCATGGAAGTTCCTACACAAGTTGAGAAAGTCTTGGAACTGAGCTTTGAACATTTATCTTCCGTCTTTGGTCACTGGAACGAGTATTTCCTTTATCTCACGAGATGGGTCTTCAACACTGCAGATTACACTTCGCCACTGAAGGGAGGTAGTGATCTAGTGAGACGTGTTTTCGACAAGGAAATCGATAATCACCATGAAGAAAAGCTACTCATCTTGCAGTTTTGCTGTGACCATCTACAGAAGCTAGCAAACAGAGACCTCCCTCATGCGCAACTACTGGAATGGAGGTGTAAGTTCCAAAGTAAGCTGCTTTCTTTTGCTAAGGACCATGTAGGGAAACAAAGAGAGAGCTGGGTAGGTGGTGTAGGGAACCACAAGGACGTGTTTTTACCACTTTATGGTAATCTCCTGGGTCTCTACGTCTTCTCCAACTGCATTTTCAGATTCTCAGCACATAGCAATGACAAGAAAGTAATGTTTGCTGATATTGTTGAGCTCGGGGAAGCTTTAAAACCGTTTCTGAGGAACCCTCTGGTGTCTAACATGTTCAGAGTAGTTGTCGGATTACATGAAAAGTCGATGGATGATTCTTTGGTGGATCTGTCTAGTGTTCTTGCTGGAGAGGTTTGGGAAGGTTTTAATCCATATTTTCTTCTCAGGTAGATGGTAATGAATGTTTTAGTATTTCTCTCACGCTCTCTGCCTTGTTGTAACAATAGTTTTGTAGTGGTATATCAACACTTTTTGGAATCTTTGAACATTTTCTGAACTTTTTACTATTTACTAGGTTATGCCACAATGAATCTAAAACCTAAGAGTACATACGAATTCAACATTGTGATTTTTACAAAGTGTTAGGGAATAGTGTATAAAACATAAGAGACTTTGCATTGCAAGTTGTCTGGACCTTCTTTATAGAGGAACTTGACGGTGGTGAGACTATTTGCTGAAAAGACAGTACACGTTGTGGCACATGCTTCTGCCAGGGCTAGTCCAATACTTTCTTTGACTGCATTGCTGATTGTAGCAATTGACAAAGATCAGAGATGCAACTGTAGAATTACATGATGATTCTGTGTCCAAAACAACCACATGTCTTCGAGAATTTCAAGTGTAATAAATCATAGTTTGGAAAAAAAAGTATAGGCTAACATGCGTGAAGTCAGAGTCTAGTTATCATCCACTAAGTATCTATCCAAACGGTGAATTAATGTGTACCCAAAACCAAAACTATATGATTTACATTTCACCTCCTCCCACTTCAACAATGCTTCCGACCTAACAATGTTTCTTTCTTTATTAACAAGGAGGTATCCCAAATTTATAGAAAGATTTAAACTAAGTTTTTTTAAAAAAAATGTGTAATCTACAGAGAGATATTCTCTCTAATATTCATAAAAAAAAAGATTAATTATAATCTTATATGAATATCAGTTTGACCACACATGTTTAGTGTAATGGGATTATTTCGAACCCGAATCATTTAACTTCTAAAATATGCTATCACTAGACCACCTAGTGTAATTAAACTGTATGTTATTGTATCTTTATTTTTTTAGTTAGAGTTATGAATAATTAATTAATTACAGTGGAAAGCTTTGACATTGGACAAAGGATTAATTTAACTCAAATTGTATATGTTTTTTTTTGAAACTATCAAATTGTATATTTTATCTCTAGTTTAGAATTGATTCAAGTCTATATTATGTCTCAAGCATTATATATTCATCAGGACATTCATCTTCTTAGTCTTAGATGCGCAAGACAATCCACTCACATGGATCGGTTTTTGATGGTTATAATGCATAATGATGCCATAAAATATGCATGAAATAATTAGTAGGTTTAAACTGTCTAAACTATTTAAGAAACTTAATAAGAAAAAATAACAGTTAGCAGAGTCGTTTAATAATATAGTCAAACTTTTCCCGAGTTTTTTCTAAAAAAAACTTAAATTTATTTTCAAAAGATATTTAAATTAGAACTTTAATATTTTAATTATATTTCTAAATTTATATTCTATAATTTAAAAGTATTAAAACATACTCATGTCGTTTTAATTTATTTGTCGTTTTGGATTTTTGTACACATATTAAAAATATTTAATTTTGCATATTTTCTAAAAAAAATACAATTAATTATACACCTAACCACATTTCAATTGATATAAAAAATATAATAGTGGATAAAGTCAATATATTTTCCTTTGAAATTATAAAATGACATTTATTTTAAAACAAAAATTTTAGTATACAACAACAACTAACTTGAAATGGAAAGATTATATAAATAAAATTATGAACTTTAAAATTATATTATTGCTTTTTATATATACTGTATAGAATAATTTAGAGTAGCACTAACAATTAAATTGACAGAGAAAGATATATACTTCACTTGCCAACGGCTAGTCTTCTTGATAACCATCAAACAAGACTTGATCGGATGGCCGGAATATCTGAGAAGATGACTGAAATTAATGGGTCCCAGTTCAGAAAATAAGGCCCGTTATCTAATCACCAGGCCCAAACATTCAATAGCCTTTAAATTTTTTAACAACTTAATAACCAAACCTAACAACCGGTTAAGTGCGGTTATCAATTCGTTTGGTTAAGGAAAATGGTACCGATCGCATGCACTTGTCACTTGCTGATAATAAATATGGACTGAACTATGCATTTGTTCTTACGTATTAACTGCATGTGCGCTTGCAGTGCTTTTATTTCTCTTCATCGACAAATAATATTTTAGTTTTCTGTTTTTATTGGCAAATAGTAATACTAATCAATACCTAATATTTTGTTTATGCTTATATTTTTCTCTCTTTTATTTCCTTTGTCTAGCTAATAATTAAAATAGGTATTTACGCTGGAAAATGTGCTTTGCCCGTCCCTACATCACAAGCACCATCCATACATCACACATGCATTCCATGTTCTTTAGTCGTCATTTATTAATAGCAAATCATGTATATGTATTTATAAGACTATTATGCCTCTGATATCCCACCTCCATGCTTACTATGATTCGTCCCTTAATGCGTTATGTGATAATATAAATTATAGTGTAAAAATACCAATCTACAATATATCATACTATTATAAAGTACATAACTCCCATTTTTTGTGGCCAACGGAAATTCGTATTACTTTAATAGAGAGTTGGACTCGTAACTGATGAGTTGTTTTTAGTTTGGTATTAATGCATGAACTATTGTCAGTCTTTGAGTTGATAACGCAACAATGCAATCTCAATCCAAATGATTGGTAAACAGCCTGTTAACACATTTTTATAATCGTTCATAATCGGTTAACTTTAGACAAAATGAAATTTCACAACTTGTACAAATCAACGAAAAGAAAGCCTATACCTGCATAAAAGTAAATAGATATAGCACAAACATTACCAAAAGAGACGAAATTAAAGGAGTCCCGTGTCTCTTCTTCTTCCTTTTCTTCCGGCCTCGTGAAAATCAAATTGATATCATCTTTATAATTATTCGTTGACATATACACATGTTGACATAAATAGATATGGTTGTATGACTTGTGTCTATCAAATCCAGAAATCTCCATTATCTTATGCCAAATTCTCATACAAATATCTCTTAATATCTTTTCACCACCCACGATAACGACTTATGTAATTTACAATTAATTTCACCTAATACTATGTTTACCAAAATCCAGATGTGATCCATCAATTCTAATCGCTAGCCATACCAATAAAAACATACCAAATCATATAATGATACATATAATGATATATGCATATAGATGCATATACAAAACATAATATATATAGAGAAGTTCCTAACATCATCAATGACGTAGACCATCATGTAATTTGACAAACGCCAAAGACCCACTGGTTCAATTGGAAACAGCAATATATTTCCTTTTCTATTTTTAAAAAATATAATTCGTTTTCATGGTTGAAACGGCAAATCATGACGCAGAGAAAATTTCGTTCGTCAAAGGACCATTTCATCAATTTCTAATTTTCTATTATTAACAAAGCCTATGCACTACACATAAATGCAATAGCCATTATTCAATTCTTAAGCAATAAATCAAAAGCTAGAAAGGGAGATATCATCTCATATATCATGGATGTTCCCCTTACTCTTAATTTGTTAGTAAATAGCACCTAAATCAATAATATAACTTTGATATTAGGGTTTTTGAAAGAAGCAAACCCACATTGAATGCCACGCGGTTTTGTGTGGAGGGTAGAGACTTTTACCTTCGCTACACAGCTGACTTTGGAGGCTTTAGTTAATGCTTTCCACATTTTTATATACCTTTTATTTATATGTATTAAATACTCGATTTTGAGAGACCAAGAGGGGTCAGCAACTTCTCTTTCCATTTATATATATATATAGAAGAAGAAGGTGGACTGGACATAGAACTTTGTCGCCAAGCTTAACCATTAGATACATCCAAAGTCAAGAGTACTAATTAGTGAGCTTAAGAGTACTGTGACTTATCAACAACTAAAGTTGTTCCTATTTTCTTCTAATTTCTTGGCAAAGAGTTGTTGTAGTGGGAAACTAAGAGAGGCAAATAGAGAATAGAGAGTGATTTTAAATTATATTGATTGATTAAGATAATGGTGAGACCTCCTTGTTGTGACAAAGGAGGAGTGAAGAAAGGGCCATGGACTCCTGAAGAAGATATCATTTTAGTTACTTACATCCAAGAACATGGTCCTGGTAACTGGAGGGCCGTTCCGACCAATACTGGTATGTTAATCTTCATTCTTCATCTCTTACTATTTACATAGATATTACATCATCTCTCAAGGTTTGTATGAATATATGTAGACATTACTACGGTTATGAGTTGAAAGATAGACAAGGATCCAAAATTGATATGAAATAAATTTGATTAACTACAGTGTTCTTCAAATGGGTTGATTGTGAAATAAGCGTAATCAAAACCTTATTTGAAATTAATTAGCTAGGGTTTTGGTTAATAAATTTAGGATCGAGATCGAATGCATGAAATATTTTTCTTGTTTGTCTTAATGTATATATATAATTAAGTCTCTACTCATCTGTTTTAAACATTTTCTTACCTTTATGATCATTTTTTTTCTTGGAAATTCAGGGTTGCTTAGATGTAGCAAGAGTTGTAGGCTTAGATGGACAAACTATTTAAGGCCAGGAATCAAAAGAGGAAACTTCACAGAACATGAAGAAAAGATGATAGTCCATCTCCAAGCCCTCTTAGGCAATAGGTAATTTAATTATTTTCACTCCTTAGCCAAAAGATAATTTTTCTAATTTTGTTTTTCGCAACTTTTTGAAATTATAAAAAAAAATATTACAAATAATAGAGAACATTTAATATTTGGTGTAGATGGGCTGCAATTGCGTCATATCTTCCACAAAGGACAGACAATGACATTAAGAACTATTGGAACACTCATTTGAAGAAGAAACTCAACAAAGCCAATAATCAAGATTCTCTTCAAGAATTTGATCAATCAAGAGAACGTTCCTCGTTCTCTTCTTCTCCATCATCTTCTTCTGCTAACTCCAACTCAAACATTTCAAGAGGCCAATGGGAAAGAAGGCTTCAAACTGATATTCACTTGGCTAAGAAGGCTCTCTCTGAGGCTTTGTCTCCTTGTGTAGCACCAATCCTTACCTCTACATTTGCCACTACAGCCACAACATCTTCGTCTACTGAATCAAGACGTTCTACTTCCTCAGCTGGCAGGTTTCTTAGGACGCAAGAAACATCTACCACTTATGCCTCGAGCACCGAGAATATAGCAAAACTGCTTAAAGGGTGGGTGAAGAACCCTCCAAAGACTCAGAACTCTGCCGAGCTAATGGTTTCTCCAGATTCTGAGACAAAAGATGTGATCAAGAGTGATATCGAGAAGGATTGTGCAGGGGCGTTTCAGTCATTTTCGGGGTTTGATCATTTGAAAGATTGTGACGCATCCTATCATCATCAGGATGGAGTTTCACCTGATCATGAGACCAAACCAGACATAATTGGATGCAGTAACCAAAGTCAGTGGTCTTTGTTCGAAAAGTGGTTGTTTGAGGACTCTGGTGGACCAATTGGTGATATTGTGTTAGATGAAAACCCTAATTTCTTTTGAAGAACTTGCCTAATCAGATGGTTCTAATTTTAGGATCATCGATCTTTTTTCTTTTTTTATAATTTATTTATTTTTGGCTTTCCGAATTAACTCGCTTAGATATCCTGAGCTAAATAATTTTACTTATTTCACTCGGTAATTACAATTGATTACGGAGGGGTTGTTGTACAATGGCCTTATGAATTCCAAAGGGGTCTGAAATATTATTCACCCAATGTTTTAGTATTGGTGTAAAATTTCTATCTATATTTTACAGTTTACTAAATGTTATTTCTATGTTATTATATTTGTGTGAGTGTGTCTGAGATGTCGACAATAAAGAATGTATATGCGACAAAGTAAAATTTAGACCTAAACGCCAAAAATAAAAATATATATACCTAAATTGAATGGCAAAAAGAAAATCGAACTTAGCAAGTTATTAAGTTTTTTTATAAAAAAAATGGGTTAAGCAACTTGTTAAGTTGTTTAATTATTTAGGTTAATTCAGTATAAGATGCGTTCTATTCTATGTGTAGTGGGTAGATAAGAACTATTGATACAGGTACTAGTACTCAATCAATACTTACTTACAAGCTCCTAGTTGCCTTTTATTAGCAGATAAGTACACTACACTTAGTTTAGAGGATCAAATGGCGCCGCTCATTTAAAAGAAAAACGTAGATTTTAAGACAAAAACGTAGATTTAAAGACAGCTTTACTATGTGTTTCAAAAAAAAAAAAAAAAAGAAAAAGACAGCTTTACTATTGGTGAATTATATAAACCTATTGATAAAGAAAAATAGTACTACTAGTAAAGAAAATTAAATGAAATATTTATTGCATGAAGTAAATGAGGCCGACAAATTATAAAAGTATTTTAGAAAACGGGATGGATTGGTATTATTAGTTTTGGAAGTGACGAAGAATTAAAGTTTGACTTTTAATTTTGTGTGACCTTGTGAGTTGTGTGTTGTGAGTCTTGTGACTAAGTACTACAGAAGTCAATGGTACCATTAATTTACCAGCTCCTTTGGTTTTAAGATAATGCGTCGGTATCCCTCGACGTAAAAAACGGTGGAATCATGTTAACAAAAACTGAACCGGAGATTAAATTGAGCTAGAGTTATTGCTTGTTGGATTACGGTTCAATCGGCCTAACCGGCTATTTCAAAATGAAATAATATGACACAAGTTAATAATTTTTATTGTTTTAAGTTAATACATTGCATTTGTCCCACCAATCTTGTATAGAGAAATTTTTATCATGAAATTTTGATCCAAACTAGAATATTGAAAATCAAATAAAGAGGCACAAGAAGCAGCAGCTCCTTTGCTGCAGAGCTTATGTACGGCAAGAACAGTATGCAACTTCTTGGCTTATGATTTAATTCTCCGTTTTATTGTATAACTTTTATATTGATATAAAAAAAACAGCTAGCACATATATATTAACAAAATATATATACCTGGTGGCTGGGTCATCAGTTTTTTTGTATGCATTTATTCGATTAAAATAGAGTCATTTTTTTTATCTAGTGATACAAATTGTCATTTAAATTTGGACCCTTTCTAGAATGTTACAAATAATACAAGTTATATAGTTGACTGAACCGCATTACTTAAATTAAATCAGCGGTTATTTATGGAATAGAGTCTTGGGCCTATTTTTGTTTTTATGACATTTAATTGTTTGGTTTTGGGCTTAGTATTAAAGAAAAACTCCAAAAAACATTAAATAAATTTTCCACCTTAATGGATCAAAAATCAATTACTATTTTCAGTCCCAAAAATATTTAATATTTTCAACAAAACAAAATTATCTATTATTAATCACTTATTTAAATCAAGTACTTTAAAACATGTTAATATTTTTTAGCCCAAAAATATTTAATATTTTCAACAAAATAAAATTATCTATTATTAATCACTTATTTAAATCATGTACTTTAAAACATGTTAATATTTTTTTATTTTAAATAACAATCACTCTATCTTGATAAATTTTAATGGTAACTTTTAAATAAGTTATTGTTTTATCTTTCTTAAATATTTTACAGAATTAAAAAAAAAGTAAAGCAAAACCAAAAAAACAAATCTAAATACTAAAATCCAAAACCAAAAGCTGAAAACGAGGTTATATTTTTGCTTTTTTATTTACAAAATAAACTATTTCAAAAATTTTAGAAAATTATTGTGTCATCTTTTCAGTTTTAAATTACATGTTCGATTAATTGAGATTTGTTTGTTGGTAATATCAGTTCAAATTAATTCAACGGGTCTAAAAATTAAAAACGCAAACCAAAAGCTGAAAATCAAAAATAGAAACTTAAAAACTAAAAACCAAAATTTAAAACAAGATCTAAAAATAAAAACTGAAACTAAAACTAATGAAAAACAATTATCACCACAAATTGTGGTAAACTAATTTTATACCAAAACATTCTTTAAATTAAGATAAAACCCAATTATATAAATTTTTAATCATGAAAAATTTCCGCGCTTTTCAAACCCGGGTCAAAATCTAATTATATATAAAGTTTACACTATAATAGTATGTGAATATATGATTGATTGTAACGAAAAAAACAGCTCGTATCCGGTTCAAATTCAAGGGGCATGGTAATTTTTTTTTTAATAGTTAGCAAACACGTATAGAAACTTGGAACACTTTTGTATGATGTTTTCGAGAATTCTTTGCTGATTAGTTCAGTATACTGCTCAATATATATGGTTAGAAAACAAAAAAAAAGGTATACGTACACGCCCGTTGGGTCTGGAACGGCGTTCCACTGCGTAATCATGGGCGAATCTACAGCTTACAAGGAGGAGGCAACTGCCCCATAAAAATATAGATATTAGTTTATATACATAGGAAACATTGAAGATTATCTAGCTGCGGCGGTTAAAACCTCAGTTTGCCCCCACTAGTCTTCTGTTCAAACCTCCATCTGACCCCTTTATTTTGCTCATTTATTTTATTATGAGTTTCCTTTTCTGATTTTTTTTCTTCGCCACTTGCCATATCAATTTTTTTTCATCTTTGCTTTTATTCCCATCTTTTTGTTTCCTTTTATTTCATTTTGTTTTTTCTTACATAGTAATTTTTTCTTTTGTCACTCAAACTTTCAATATCATTATTTTCTTAACAACTTATTTTATCATTTTTTACTTCATTTGATTTTGTTAGTGAATGCATCTTATATTTTTTTCAAAAAAATTATTTAGTTGTATCACTATAAAAATACATTTTTAAAAAAATAATATAAATATTAATATAATAATATTTAATTTAAGTATATTAATTAATTAATTTGCCCCCACTAAAATTATTTTCTAGATCCGCCACTGTGCGTAATCTGAGGCGTTTATGACTAATTTTCCATTAAGCAAAAGTATTATGGTCAGGTTTTCGCTAACGGTTTTCTGGTTGAAAATCTTTTTGAGGAGTTAACAACTCATCTCTAAGATCTCGAATATATTTACATTCTTAGATACACAGTTAATATTCAGTACAAACTGCGCAATGTATATAGTTTTTTAACAAGTAGTTAGTTCTTGCAAACGGTTCAAACAGTATATCTATAAATAAAATATAAAACATAAAAACATTGTTTTGGATCATAAGTTGGCAAAATAAAACAGCACAAAAGCAAGTTTAGGTGTGTGAAAAAAAAAAAAGTCTAGGTTTGTGTGAACTGTGAAATGGTTGGTGAGCTTGGTCTTGGGCTCGTGCAAGAATTTAAGCCCAATAGAAAGAAAAAGTGTTAAAAAGGAGCTGAAGAATCATGTGCGGTTCATGCATGAGGTCTCAAAGCCCAACCTCTTGCTTCTATTTTTTGCAACGCTCTTTCTTGCTTTCTCTACATGTTATTTTGACTGAGCTCAGAAGCCAGTTTTTCAAATAGTCTGATTTGAAAAGTAGTCTTCCGTATTAAATGTAATTTGAATCCGGGGAACCAATTAAAAAAAATAATCCCCTTGCGTTACCATTAGGTTACTAACACTTTAAATCGTACTAATATTATTTTGATTCAAAATAGAAACACTAGGGATGCTTTTGTTCATCCTTTTTAAAATGGACATCATTTTGGAGGGTATAGATTAGAAGCAAAAGTAAATATAAGTGGATACAAGACAAGTTAAACAAGTGAAGCAATAACAAGTGACATGAAAATAAAGTTAACCAATATACGTTTAAGACTTGAAATCTAAACAAAGTGGAAAGGTGGGTTTTTAATGATTTTCGTCGAGAGGCAGAGTGTTGGATGATCCCACGACCCATTTCTACCTCTGTTTTGGATAATCTAACGTTATAGTTTTGTATTGTTACAGTGGAATAATGCTCACTAGGATGGATATTTTTGTTCAAAGGTATAAAAGCTGTGTTATTGTCATTTAAGCAAATTATAATGAAAAATTAAGTATAATAACCAAAACCATGATTGAAATCACGGAAAGACTAATGTTCTAACTTTGACTAAAAGCTAAATTCTCTACAACATGACCACAATAACGGGCGATTTTTTTCTAACTGGTTAATTTTAGTTCTTAATAGGTGTTAGCTTGATGGAAAAAAAAAATATGACATTCATCATCATCAGTTCATCACCATATTTATGAGTATTGTGGTATAATGAACATCGTTTTGAATATTGATTCTTACTAATGGCCGTGTGTGGTACAAAACCCTAATTATACAATATACAGAGGAGATAAGAGGTTGACAGGGTTTTAAATGAAAGCCTTTCTTTCTCGCTTTTTCCCTCAAATGAAAGCATTCCTTAATAAGTTAAATTGTTTGGATTCTCAGCCTTGTAATTAATTCCAAGCTACGTCAAATCGAAAAAACAAAAAAAATTTCCAAATGCTTTGGTAGTGTTTTGGAATTTATCCAAATCGAATGATACTCTTCGTATCGATGACTCGTGACTCTGTTTAGCTTATTTGTTTTTTCTTCTATTCCATCGTTCTCATGCATCATGATCAAATCAAAATTCCAAGAACCTATGATAAAAAGAAAACGTTTGCTTTAGTAACTAAATTAACGTAAAGGAAACCACGAACAGGCTATTATTAGTTAATGCAGATATATAAATATAATATTTTTTTTTAAAAAATATAAATGATTATTCAAAAAGCTTCTGGCAATCTCTACATATCACTTCAATTTCTAAACAGATAAATATAAAAAACCATAAACAAGAAAACAAAAATATTCCAGAAACAAAATCAATAAAATTAATATTAATAAGTAAAATGCTTGCATTACCATTAGAGCAATCTTAGAGCATCCACATCAATGAACCCCTCTCTTGAGGTTCATTGATTCAATTGTTTATTATTAAAAAATTTTGATTTTCTTTTTGATTTTTTTTAAAAAAAAAAAAAAAAAAAATTGACCAACCGCGGGTCGCCACGTGTCCCGGGACCCGCGCTACAGTGATGAACCGGGTTCACCGCAGAGAGTCTGCAAGAGGCAGGTTCATCACTATTCCTTATTTTAATATTTTTTTTTTTTTGAAAACCGTGTGAACCCTCCATCTGAACCTCTGATGGGGGTGCTCTTATCGGTTGATCTCTGGAAAGTAGGTTCTTAAAAATCAAATATCATTAAGTTAAATAATTATGTTTTAGTTTAAATTAAATAGTTAATTTATTTAGATAAAGATATGTGTAAAAAAAGAGTACTAAAATGGTGATATATGGAAAGATAAATTCTTAAGATTTTTTCTGCAAGTTTCGGTTCATTCTCTTTCCTTAACTTCTTTTAATTTTTTCTTTTTAATTTATTGTTTAGATACTACTTAAAATTCTGCAGTGGACATTTTCTTAGATCCAATATGAAAAAAATATAATAAAATATTGTTCATTTTTTTTTTT
>CAKOAT010816264.1:141602-153275 GCA_932364175.1 Eruca vesicaria subsp. sativa | reverse complement strand
TGTAACAGTTGTCGATTCATATTCAATAAAAGCTTTCTTACGATTTCTTATCTCTTTATTCTTGTTTTTCATCCATATTCCTTTAAACTCGTTTGTTTTAGTGATTTCCGCAGAGATCCAGGACCTCGGGAAAATTAGGGTTTCGCCCTAAGTTTCCATATTTGACGGAAAATCGACAGTGTGGATTTCGGTTCCCACATTCTTTACGGCTGAGTTTAGTGTTCTTTGTGGCTGAGTTTAGTATTCTTTGTGGCTGAGTTAAGTATACAATGTGGCTGAGTTTAATATTCTTTGTGGCTGAGTTTAATATTCTTTTTGGCTGAGTTAAAAATACTATGTGGCTGAGTTATGTGTTTTTACGGCTGAGTTATAGATTCGATTATATTGACTTGATTTTGTGTTTTTGCATAGCATGTTAGTGCGTTTATGTGAGTCCTCATCAAAAGGTCCATGGAAGATCCCACCCCCTTCTGGTCCAAGCGCATTGCATTTGTTGACGTCTGGTTTCTCAGTGTATGGGTTCACGATTACAAGCAGTACAAGCTAAATCCGTCGCGGTTCAAATTTCTAAATAATGGCTATGAAGAGTTAATAAACAGTAGGATGCCCAAAGACTGTCCTACAAACTTGAAGTGGTATAAGGATGTGGATCACTTGTACGGAGTGCTTCAAACTTCAGGCGATTATTGGGTGGGGTTTCACGTGGATCTGCTTAAGGAGACGATTGACTGCTATGATCCAATCATTGGACAGGTAACACCCGAGAGTGAACAAAGAATTATAGATGCATTTAAGCCCATTACGCAAATGCTACATTCGATTTTGAACGAAAATATTCCTCCAATCTCCGAAAACCCAGTAAGAAGCTGTTTGCGTTCCAAAGGAGGAAAGGCAAATACATTACACAAAACAACCAAGTTGGCGATTGTGGAGTGTATGCATTGAAGTTTATGGAATGCTTAGCGCTTGGCGTGAATTTTGTTGGGATAAATGATAAGAATATTCAAGGTATACGGGTGAAGATGGCAGCAGAGATTCTCGATGAAGGAGGAAATTACTTGTATGCTCAATTTTTGTAGCCTTTGAACGATTGTATTTGATTTTCATTTAATATAATCCAGCCGAATCATATTTATAATCCAGCCGTAACGCTTTCTATAACTTAACCATACCTCAACAGATCCTAAAATCGGAAAAGTTTAATATAACCCAGCCGCATCGTTTTTATAATCCAGCCGTAACGCTTTATATAACTCAGCCATACCACAAACCTATCCTAAAATCAAAAATGTTCAATATAACCTAGCCGCATCGTTTCTATAATTCAACCGTCTCTCTTTATATAACTCAGCCATACCACAAACCTACCCTAATATTGGAAAATGTACTTTAAAAAGTTATTATAAATTAATATTATTAGTTTTAGATGAATATATAATCAACAAAATGTGTATACTTCATTGAATTATAAGTTTCGAATTGATCATGATCTTGAGGTACAAGTTGTCTTACAAATACTTAAAACTTTATGTAACTATTTAGGTGTTGAACGCACCAAATACAAAGTATACCATATAATTTTTTTTCTCAACTGAATTTGTAAAATTTATTGAATTTTATAGTGGTACCTAAACCATAAACACTAAATCCTAAACGCTAAACCCCAAATACTTAACCCTAAACCCTAAAACATAAAATTATCCTACACATTAACTCAGCCGTAACATGCAAATAACTCAGCCTATGGACGGAAACTTGAAAATATGTTTGTGCGGGAACTTGAAAATATTTTAACCCATACCTGGCCCAGCTCTATATAACGATGTAATAAAGTAACTTTTCAGAAAAAAGTTGGATTAGGGTTCTAAAAAGAAAAATGTCTTCCTCATCTAACACTAGCTCATCAGGTAATGTAAACCGACTACATACGAATGGGGAGAGAGGAACGCCAAAACAGTGTTGGTGTGGTGCAGGCTCAGATATATGTACATCCGGATCAGTTACAAATCCAGGAAGGTTGTACTATTGTTATGCAAGAGGATATAATAAGGTTAAATTTTGTTCTTATTTGCCATATATTCATTTCGTGCTACTGAGATCTGATTATATTAGTGTAAGCAGAGACATTTATTCAAATGGGCTGATGAGTGTTTGGTGGAAGAGGTTGAGGATATGAACTTAGTAATGAGTGACATGAACAAAGACTTGACGGATGTCAGGGCTAAATTCGGTCGGTTGGAGAAAGAGTTTGAAGGAATCAAGACGGAATCAGAGGTGCGATGTGTAAGGAATGTGGTGGTTTGTGTGTTATTTGTGGGCATATTTTGCTACTATTCATTAATGTAGTCTTGTATCATTTATCAATAACCCAGCTTTATTTTAACATAACTCAGCCGTAAAGTTCAATAACCCAGCCATGTATTCAATAAATCAGCCTTCAAGTTCAATAACCCAGCCGTCAATTTCAATAACCCAGCCGTAAATTTCAATAACCGAGCCGAGAATTTCAATAACTCAGCCGTATAGTTCAATAACCCAGCCGTCAATTTCAATTACTCAGCCTTAAAGTTCAATAACCCAGCCGTCAATTTCAATTACTCAGCCGTAAAGTTTAGTAACTCGAGAATGCCATGTTTCATATTTCTGGAATATTTTAAGAGATCAACAAATAAATAACTCAGCCGCATTATTTAGTTAAGAGGAAGGTTTTTAAGGATTGAATCCTTGTTAACGTGGCAAGCTATGATTGGATCGGTGGAATAATGTATATATCTTTGGAAAAAAAAATCATTCGATCTCTCTCACGAAAAAAAGCTCTCGGTGACCCTTTAGGCGATTTCATCTCTTTGTGTACTCAAGGTAGATCGAAGCCTTAAACTTGTTGATTTCTTGATTTAGATTAGGTTGCATGTTGATTTCTCCGTTGTACGGTTCTGATTTGGGGTTTACTCGATTAGGGTTTGGGTTTTACTCGATCAGGGTTTGAAAACGATCTCAGATGGCGAATCCGCATGAACCTCATTTCTTCCAGCCTCTGCTTCCTGGTTTCGACAGTGGCGTGGTAGAGACACTCTCTCTATTTCTCCTCTGCATATGTTCCTAATTTTGAGTTTTGCTTAACTTTGCCTTTTCTGACTTGCAGACAATACCATTGGCCTTCTTCTCAAAACACATAGAAGGGAAGACGAACCAGAAAACATGGAAACTAAGATCAGACGCTTCAGATTACACTTGGGAAGTGATACAAGAACGAAGGAGACTCACCGGAGGTTGGGAAGTAATACAAGAAGGAAGGAGACTCACCGGAGGTTGGAAAGATTTCACCACAGCACATGACCTTCGAATCGGTGACATTGCCATGTTCAAACACAAAGGAGACATGGTGTTTCATGTCACTCCTTTTGGTTCTAGCTGTTGTGAGATTCAGCATACACATCCTCATCACAAGATTAGTAAGTTTCAATCAAAGTTCACCGCAATAGCATAGCAAACTTGTGAGATGTTTTTGACATTGAAAAATTGTTTCTTATGTTTCAGGAGGAACATGGGCAATGTCTTCCTTCTCATTCGACTACTATTTTTTTGGCTGAGGTCACTGCTTCAAATCTAAAAGAAGACAAGCTTGTGAGTAGTTTACGTTTTGTGTCTCTATTTCAAATCTAAAATAAGACAAACTTGTGATTTGTTCTGTGGCTTTACGTTCTGTGTTTGCAGCATCTTCCTGTGGCACCTACGTGTTCTACTGCTTTGAACAAACAATGACAAAATATGATACTCGTGAACAAAGAGGGAAATTCATGGACTGTGAGTTTGCGATTTAACGAATCAGGCGGCATGTATTACATCAGAAGTGGCTGGAGACAGTTCTGTTTTGATAACAGATGCGACATATGAGACTTATTTGTGTTCAATGTGGTTGGAGATGGGAAAACTTCTCCATTGATGTGTGTATGTCCGGAAAGCAAAGAGTATTCTGAAATACTGAGAAAACACTTGAGAAGAAAGAGTGGTGAGTCATTTGTGTTGGAGTTGACTTGCTTGTTCTGTCTTTAACTTGCTTGTTATATCTTTAACTTGCTTGTTTTGTCTTGTTTTTCAGGTCACATTGCTTCTGGCTCAACTTCCTCGTCTCTTCGTTTCACCGGTCCTACTGCCTAAGGTTGTAATGAATGTACTAGCTAGGTCCTTTGCTTTGTTTCCTTTTCTTGTAAGCTACTTGGTTTGTACTCTGCTTCTCCTGGATTTCCAATAACTCAGCTGTTAAGTTCAATAACCCAGCCGTATATTTCAATAGCCCACCCTTAATTTAACATAACCTAGCCGTATAGTTCAATAACCCAGCCGTGGATTCCAATAACTCAACCGTTAAGTTCAATAACCCAGCCGTATAGTTCAATAACCCAGCCGTGTATTCCAATAACTCAGCTGTTAAGTTCAATAACCCAACCGTGTATTTCAATAACTCAGCCACTTTATGTTATTTACTCAAAATTTCATATTTTAATAACTCAGCCGTGTATTAGTTAAATCTATAACTCAGCCGCTTTATGTTATTTACTCAGATTTTCATATTTTAATAACTCAGCCGTTTATTTAGTTAAAATCCATAACTCAGCTTTAATATAACCAATAGTCTATAATTGAAATTCCAAAGGAAATCAAAATATTAAAATTGCAAAGAAAATCAAAATATTAATACATCTTCACCACTAACTTGTGTCAATAATCATGCTCATCGGTTCAAACTCACGGAAGAACAGCCCAACCTCTTTAATCCAGAAACAGCGGTTACACATGTTGTCATCCTTACTGGTGTCAATGCTCCACAGTCCGATCCAGATTCTGTCTCCAACAGCACAACATTGGCAGCTGAAGAACGATGGTATAACCGATGAAATGAACTCCAACCTCTTTGCGCGGAAGTCGTCACCATGCCACAAACCCCATCCCCATTTCACAGATCCACTTGTTTCCCAATCCTATCAGCAGACTCCCTTGTAAAACGAGCAAAATACTCCTCATCATCCCAAAATATTTTCCTAGTCATTGCATATGTATATGCGGAACGCTCATATCCTGCATCTGCTGCACTCTTCATGAGAGTGAGTTCTTCTTCTCGAAGGTCGAATGTGAAGAACAACTGGACACCCTTGATATATATTGTGCTTGGGTTTCTCTCAGCGTAGCAAGTTGGGAACAACGAAATAGGCATAGCCGTTCTCCAAGGAAAAGATAGCAAATCAAAAAAAATGAAATACCCTCCGCCGCTCTGTTAACGCTTTCATCGATTTGCACGATGCTCTGAGATTTATAAAGATCTTTAATGGAATTACTGGACACACATTCAACAACTAAGACTTGATTTTCTTCAGGCATTTCGAGAATTGGGAAACCTTCCATTTTCTAAGATAATCAGTTTATGTAGATCCGGGTGAAACTGATTTCTTGTTTAAATAGAGAGTTGAAAAGGGGTCTTCTTATGCAATGATATCACTCAAATTACCCTAAGGAGTGATATACTCTCATCAAAAGAGGTTCAATCGTAGTACTTAGGGATCGAATCCACAAGGAACTAGAGACACAAAAGATATAATCCTATGTGATTAAGCTAGGTTGAAAAAGGTTTAAAATAGTAAATAAAATAGTAGCAATAGTAAGTTGCTAAAGAGAATATGTTTTGGTTTTAAAAAAATGAAGGAAAATAGTTAGATTCAAGGTTACTATTCAGAAAATCAGGATTATAGATCTATGGATGTCTTAACGAATTGCTTGCAAATATATGAGAACTTCAATCCTTAGACAAATCTATAGCTGTCGCTAGTTAGACTCGTCCATTGATCTGATTGTCGACTGCATCGATCGATGTTGCTATCGCAGTTTCAATCGATATAAGCTGTCGTCGATCGATACCCTAGAAGAGTATCGATCGATATTAAGTATCAGATCGGATCGAACTATTGTTCACCCGAGAATTTCTACAAGACCGGCTCGCATGTGCCTTAATAGAGTCTGAGTTTAGCCAAATGATTTCAGGAAGATGACTATTAGATTAGTCACTCCAAAATCAATACTCTAGGTAGTAAGTCTAGAGTAAGCATTAGGGTTCATTTGGATAATGAATATAACAACTCAACAATCCATAGTTGGGGCTACTCCCTTATAACTATTTGAACCCCAAATCTAACATATGAATCTACTCAGACATAGCCAAGAGATTCATAGCAAAATAATAAGAAGAAAAGAAAATGCTTTTATTGCTAAATAGAATAGAATACAAAATTTGGTTCAAAACTTCATATCTCTAAAGGCTCATAGGCATAGGTATAAATAGGGAGTACAATTAGGTTAAAAACTCGTCAGGGGCAGTCTTGTAATTTGGTGAGAACTTGGGCTTCAAGTTGGCCAAATAAATCTTGCTCATCACGCTCTGTATCGATCGATGGTACATTGCGTACATCGATCGATGGAGGATCTCGACTTCAACTTCTACGGAAGCGTCATCGATCGATTACACAGTGTGTGTATCGATCGATATGTATCTCTTATATCGGATCTTCATAGTCATCTTGGAAAACTCTTCTTTAAGCACCAAAAGGCACCTAAATCATCACTTTACCACAAAATGCTCCTGAACCTGAAAACATACCTAATAGACTCCAAAACATAGATAATTATAATAAAAACATATAGAAAATGTGACCAAAAGCGGATCAAAATCATGGTCTATCAACTCCCCCAGACTTAACCTCTTGCTTGTCCTCAAGAAAACATCAAGTTAGTCTTGAAAAGAAGTTTAAAAACAGCAGGGACTCAATCAAAATCTTGACTTAAAAATCATAACCTCTTACTTTGTTGCAAACCACATCTTATTCTATCAACTACAGGAGTACATTATACCATATCCTAGCTTAGCAACCTAATCATCTAGCCAATCAACTTAGACATTCCTTGTCTGTCTATCCCCTCTACTGATTTCATTTATGCATAAAAATAAAGGTGTAGGCTTTACCTTGGGAGTATTGATCAAGGAACACTTGGATTCAACTCAAACAAGTTTTCAGGCATTCTCATCCTGGTTCCCTTTTTTTTCTTTATCCCCCTTCTCTGAATCCCAACTCTTCTTTCTTTTATATCAATCCCAATGAACAGTTAATGTTCATCTTATTGATCTTTCTCAATTTGTAAGCGAATAGTGGGGTCATAGGTATGTACCTCTCCCTCGCTGTGATCATTCCTTTGATTTAGAATAGTGGGGTCATAGGTAATGTACCTCTCCCTCTGCCTCTCAGGAAATCATCTCAATCTTTTATTTTCTGGGGATGCTGAAGGAAGGAGAGAAGGAAACCAAAAAATTTGAGATTTTTACCTTCCAGGCTTGCAAGAGGATTCCGATCCCTTGTATACCAAGCCCCAAGACAAGCAATAGATGTCAGGTTAGGTTGGAAATCAGCTTTGGTTCTTCCAGACAATCATGAAAGTGTTGACATAGGTGATCGGTGATCCACTTTAGCATCTATAGTACTTTCTGCAATCAAATAAATCTAAGAATGGTGCTAAAGAGTGGTAAGATAAAAAGTAAGACTTTGAAAATTTTTCCTTTTCTTGACTCAATAAAACCAATTTTTTAAAACTTTTGTCAAAAAGATCAAAAAGAGGTAAAGTAGCATCAGTAATCAACTCCCCCCAGACTTAAATCATACACTGTCCTCAATGTATAATCAGTCGGAGTTAGAGCATAAGAAAAATTAAATATGTGTAACTGATATCGAAAATTGGAAACGATATACCTGACCGATATGGGTATCGATCGATGGTGAGTCGCCATCGTCGATCGATGCGTGTTGGTCTGTGTCGAGCAATATCGACTGGTTCGTATCGGTCGATAGGTATGGATCGTGTGTTTATCTTCCTAAAAACAAATTAAAAACGAAACTAGTTAGTAAAAAGAAAATAAAATAAGTAAGTAAAATACCTAATAGTGGGTTGCCTCCCACTCAGCGCTTGTTTAAAGTCAGTCTAGCTTGACTATGGAAGTATGGTTGCTAGTGAGGTGGGTTGCAGGTACTTGTTGGTAAAAAAGTGTCCTCTTTTCCTGTGTTTCATCAAACCAAGAGGTTAGAAAGCTTCTTGTGGCCTTCTCACTTCTGGTCATACTAGTCTTCAAACCATAAACTTCTGCTTGGATCCTTTCTAACCACCCTTCTAAGTTGGCAAGGCTGTACTGATGGTTGCCAATCATGCTGTAGATATGTTCGGTTGTGCGCTGCATGGTGTCATGGTGGGTTGGATCGTCGGTTGAGGTTGGAGGTTGCATATTGATCGTTGCGTTGGGTGCTTCATCGATCGATGGCGATGGGTCAGGTCGGCTAGCGAGCTGTTTTTGGATATCTGCTACCTCCTTCTGAATATCTTCCATTCTCAGGTCCAAACTGTTAACATCATTCTGCACCGGGATCCAATACTTGTCCAGTAGATAGTAGTCTTCATTTTCACAAGCTTCAATGGATTTGTAGATCTCGGCTGTGGTTTCTTCAAATTCTTCCTTGGTACAGAATTTTTGAGTACGGTTGTCGATCGATGGACTGGGATTGTCATCGATCGATTGCTTCTGGAAGTGGTCTTCGATCGGGTTAGGTACGGGTACATCGATCGATGCAGGTGGATCTGTATCGGTCAATGGCTGCAGCTGAGACTTCAGTTGTGCACGTAAAGTCTTGATTTCTTCTTCAAGGGCTTCTCTTTCATACCGTACTAAATCTTTGCTTGGGGTATTCCAGAGCATATCACTGCGAAGTCTGGATAGGTCCTTCTCATGTTATTTTCTTAGTACCCCTATCTCCCAGTTGTGATCTCCAGTTTTTTCATTGAGCATATAGGTGACTTCGGCTTGTGTGTAGAGCTTGCAATCAGGAACTCCTTTAGTGTAGGCTTCAGCAAACTCTGGTAGACAAAAACAAGAGTGGCCGGATAATGAGGCTCTCTTCAGCAAGTTCCTCATGTCTTCTTTGTAGACATGGATGATATCTCCGTTGATTCCTCTGTCATAACCAGCTTCATCTCTGCAAACACCGAATTCATCTTTCTTTTCCCAAGAGAAATGACGAACTCCGTGTTTGAAAGCTCTTTTCCAAATCTCGCAGTGTATATCGATCGATGCTCGTCGCCATGCATCGGTCGATGCCTGCTGAAATTGGAGTGGATCATTTGGGTAGCGGGGTGGTTGTGTAGAGGGGATTACTGGACCAATAGCCATCTGGAGTAAGTCTGCAACATCTTCTGTGGAGATAGGAATGATTCTCCCGTCTATGGCACGTGCATGACCATCTGAATCCCTGAAAATGCCAAACTCATCCGGAATTAGTGAATTTAAATCAAATTTAGGTGTTTGTACCTCGGATGGTGTTGTGGCATGATCGGTTGGTGGTCTGAGATTGATATCGATCGATGGAGAAATGTCTTCATCGGTCGATGGCTTGTACTCCTTGTCGAGCGATACCGGATCTGTGGGTTGAGTCGTGGCTTGTAGGGGTGTTGTGTCTACTGCAAAGCTTTCGTGATAGCCGTTGGCCCAGGTTCCAGTCGAGTAATCTCCGTCTCGTGGTTCGTGTGGGACATAGACTGGTCTGCAGTAGGGTTCGTCATGTGTTGATTCGAACCGTCGTTTGCGCGATCTGGGGTAGGGCATATCGATCGATGGGTCAGGTGTCGTATCGGTCGATGCTCGTCGGATGATGGTCGGGATTGGAGGTTGTTCTTCATCTTCTCGAAGAAATCGGTACTCTATAGCTCGTTCCTCCTCATAATCTTCATCATACTACTCCTGAGTATTGATACTAGCAAGCTCGGGCACGTAGTGATCATTTTCCCAGTCTTTTGAGTTGAAATCGGCTTCTGGAAACTCCGCTTCGGTTCGTCGGAAGGCTTCAACGAGCGATGGCCGGTTAGGACTGTCGGTCGATGGTGCTGCAAGGATATCGATCGATGGGGTAGAGGTGTCATCGGTCGATACTGCTTCGTCGGGGTCATACTCTTCCATAGAATCAAATTCGTGGGCACATAAACATGTGGCTACGAGTGTTGAGCTGGCTGGCCTTGGGAACTTGATTACTGGTACAGGATCGTAGTGAATGGAAGGGTTGATTAGGGTTAGGCAGAGCTTGTTCGTTTGGAGGTCACAAACAGCTCCAACTGTGGCTAAGAAGGCTCTTCCAAGTAGTAGAGAAGTCTTGAAGTTCAGCTTGTTGGAGAGGATATGGAAATCTGTAGGAATTAGGGTTTCTCCAATCTGTACCTCAAGGTTGTGAACGATGCCTCCAGAGCTCTGCTGAGAACAGTCTACAAAGATGAAGGTTTCTTCAGAAGGCTCTATCTTCAAGCCTAGATGATCTGCCATGAGCTTGGGTAAGATGCTAACTCCAGATCATGTGTCACAAAGGGCACGTGGGAACTCAACACCTTTAATGGAGCAAGGTATTGTGAACTTCCCTGGATCATTCTTCTTCTTCAGTGTGATCTTCTGCTTGAGGCTATCTCTGACGTGGTTAAACATCCTCCTGATGTCTTCTTCTGTCTCCTTTGATTCTCTGAAGAACATCCACAATCTGTGTGAGAAGTATGCTTCTTCAAAAGGTTTCTCCTTAGGTATTCTGAGGACTCTTTTTCTGAAGCTTGGCAACTCCTTCTCATTAGCTTCTCTTTTATAGGGTTTAGGTATCTTCTCTTTCCTTTTTCGGAGCACTCTCCTTGTATTTTCCATTTTATCTCCATGGACTCAAAAATATCTGTGGGTCTCTCCTTTAGGGCTGCTGTAGGGTTTCTGGTGGTGTAATATCGCTCCCGGAAAGCGTGAAGTCCTGGACTGTCGACTTTGGGAAGTGGCACTCGGCGTTGGGGTACTTCATATCGATCGACACTGGTAGGTGCGTGTCGAGCGATACCAGGGTCTGGATGTCGATCGATGATGGGGGCATCAGGTCGATCGATGACAGGGCTGGGCGGATGTGGGTGAAGTGCGGCGAATTCGGCGTGAGACATAATCTTGACAGAATTGCACTAGCGAGGGTTTTCGTCGGAGTTCATCGATCGACACTCGTCGAAGTCGATCGATCGACGAACTAGAGGTGATATCGATCGATGTCGAGTTGGTGATATCAATCGATAGTAGTCGTAGGCAAATTCTCTTTCACTCTCATCATCAGATCCCTGAATCTCTTCTACTACCACTTGCCAAAAGTCATCATCTAGGAGGGCATTGATGTTTTGGTTGTGGGTAAACTCCTGCTTCTTAACTGCTTCTCCTGTCTGGAACACCTGGGTCTCTAGCTTCTTCACATGGGTGATGAGTGCATCTATCTTCGTCATGAAGGTGGTGTAGACAGAATCTATCTTTCCATTGAAGTTACCTCTAGCTTCTGCTGACTCTCAAGTATCTTGTCCATCAATTCCTCCAGTTTAGAATCTTGGGTGGGTGGGTGGGTGTGGATTTGAGTAGAAGGCACTTCCATAGCTTCTGTTGTTGTTAGGGTTGCTGCTGCTGAAAGTGTTGGGCTTCTGGGGATTCTGGTTATAGTTGCTTCTCTGGCCTGTGAAGTTTCTGAATCCTCCTTGATTACCAGATCTCTGAAAACCGCCTCCACTAATCCAGTTGACGTCTTCTTCAACTATTTCTGAATC